>VWPU01019877.1:0-30716 GCA_013398955.1 Callaeas wilsoni
CGGCCGCGGCTCCGGCGGGCGCAGAGCGCCGCGAGCAGCCATGATGGTGGGTCCGGGGCGGCCGCGGAGCCGGGCCGGGGCGGGGCGGGGCGGGCGGCGCGGCCGGTCAGTCACTAACCTGTGCGCTTTGTCTCCCCTCACCCTCCCTGCCTCCGGCCGTGCCCCTCCGCTCCCCCCGCCCGCGCCGCCGCCTCGCCCCCAAGCAGGAAGGCTCGGACGACGGCCCAGATTTCCTCTCCGAGGAGGACCGAGGTGTAAGTGCCGCGGGGAGGCGTCGGGACCCCGGCGTCTGCGGCTGGGCGTGGGGGGACAGGGTCGGCCCCTCTTCGGGGGCCTCCGAGCGCTGCTGGCCCGAGCCCGCCGCGTGGGTGCCGGAGGGAGGCGGGATGCCGGGCGGCGAGCGTCCGGGCTGGCTGTCTGTCTGTCCGTCCGCCCGCCCGCCGGGATCTGCTCCTGGCACAGCCTCTCGCTGATATCGGCGTCTGTGTGCGTGTGCTCTTCATTGTTCTGTCACCCAGGTTGTGGAAAGACAGTTCTTTCATGCTGTCGTTGGAATAGCTTGGGAGGGGGTTGTGCCCCGAGACCGATGTTTTCTCCCAGTGGCCCCCTCCCGCTGCACACGCCCGGCGGGGCCGGGTCCTGCCCAGGCTGACCAGTCCTGGGGAGCACCAGGTTCCATCGCCAGCCGCGATCCAGGGCCTGGGTGATGCAGTCCTGCTCTCCCTTCTCCCTTCAGGCCCGAGGGGCTCTCCCATAGATAACAATGGGACATTTACATTGCAGATACATGCTGCATAATAAACTCTTTATTGAAAAGAAGTTCTGCTGTTGGGACAGGATGCCACAATTATGTTTCTTATTGAGAAAACCTTTTTCTCTGCCGTCCTGTTTCTGGCCTTAGTTTCTCTTCTGACCGCTGTATCGATCTTTCTTTAACTTGCTTGCCTCACTTAGGCAACAAATAAGATAATCTAGTATAATTTAGTCAGACTGATTACCCCCGTCACTTAGTATCTTGAGAGAGACCAAGTGTGAGCAGGGTAGGAGAGCAGCTTCAGGGTCGCTCAGGTTCCCTTGGCTGTGGGTGGTTATTGAAGTGACTGTATACAGTATGTCACTAAAAATACAAAAATCTGAGAAACTGTCTTGGTATAATATTATATCATGCACACCGTAGTCAGATGTTAAATTTAGTGCATTTTATGTTCCAGTTTATGGCCAGAAATTTAAAAAGGCATTCTAATATTGTATCAGGCCAGTTCTGGCCACTGTAGAGCTATTGTCTTTAGGTATACAGCTGCTTTACTAAGAATATTGGATAAAAGAGAGAGGAGGTTCTCGCTGTTGTCCTTTGAGTGTCTTCAGAATAAGGACCGAAGAGCTTACTAACTGTGGAATTTTATTTACATAGGTATTTTACGTAGGTTGTCCTTGGTACTTAGAAACAGCCTTTGATGCGCACAGTTAAGCTGCCTTTATCTGAAGGTGCAGGTAGAACATAACAGTGCAGATCTGACCTCGTGTGAAACTTGTTTGTTTGGCTGGTTATTAGTTTTCCCTCTAAGGCTACAGGTCATTAAGAGTTCACAAGGTAATTTGAAAACCTTAAGAAATCTCTTAGCAGTCTTGTTTATACATTTGTACTGTTGTACAACTTACCATCTCAGTTGGCCTAATGCAGTCTTTTTTTTCTCTCCCGCATCTTCACCCAGTACTGAGGAATTAGACTAGAACAGTGGCCTTCTCATTTCCCTAATTTTTTTAGGGTTTCTTATTTTCAATCACTGGTCACTGTGGGGGTTTAATTTTTTCTCTTCTTTGTAAATGCCTGGGGTTAAAACACAGGTTGTTATCTGCATGGTTTTGTTTGTGATACAGGAAATTAATCAAAAGCAATATGGCAGTCTTGTTCATGAATGGATTTGCTGTACTTTAATCTTCAAAACAGTAATACTTTCTTTTCTTAGTAGAAGTAGTAAAAATAAATATATTTTCATAAAGTTATTTCCTAGTTCTGATTTGTTGCCTTCCTCTCTTTGCAATTAAATAACGAGTAGGTCAAGCCTTTCTTTGAAAGCATGGATGACAGCTTCCGGTTGGAGTAATTGAGCTTTTAGTTTTGAAAATCAATGCTCTTGCCTCTGTTGAATTCAGACATTGCTGTGACAACTGTACTTTTAATGGTCCAGGAACATATTTGTCGGCTACAGTTGTGTTAAGTTTAACCTTGGAGTGGTGGGATGAAAAAGGGCTGGAATTTATGCTGATGCCACACAGAAGAGTAATTCTCAAACAATTGTGTTACACCATATGGAGCCTTTTCTGGAAAACTGTAAAACAGAGCACTGAGAAACATCTTTGAGGAAGTAGCAGTGGGTGGTCTGTAGAAGGAACTTATTATAAATGGTCTGCATAAAATGAACTTGTGGGAATTGCTTTTCTGAATTTTACTTAGGAAAATAGGATTGAGTTTGCTTGGTGTAACGGGGGTGCTGTTGGGATTTTTGTGCTCTCTCTAACGTAAACAATACGTGCTTTGAAAAGTGGTGTAGTATTGCTCCATTAGTACTGCCTTGTGTATTTTATATCTATATAATCTTTAGCTGACTTGGCTAACACTCATTCAGTGGAAGTGAGCTATCCTTTAGAACAGGTCTGCTGGAAACCTGATGCTGTGAAAACACTGCTAAAGCTTTTGTTGTAAAGGTATTCTTTGTCCCCTTGCTCTGTGTATTTATCTGCCTGTAAAGAACCAGCTGAAGAAAGGGTCCTTTTACTCTAACATTTTTGAAAGAGGTTAGAGCATGGAAGTTACTGTTAATGGATGACATTACCTAGGAATGTAACACTTGGTTGTTTCCCTGGTCTGTACCAGATTCCTTCCATTACCATTTGAAGTGTAATTGATCCCTAAGCAAGAGCTTAGATGTTAAATCCTCTCCTTGCATTGTTCTCTTTGAGTACTGTAACATACTTGGCCTGGTTTTGGCTTCTGGTATTTTCTAGACCCTTGGAATAAAACTGGGACTTTCTTGGTATAGCATAGGAAACTATAAAGTAACTAAATTAAACCAGTTTTTGTTGTGGAAGTTGTTTAGCATGGATGTAGATTACATGTCTAACCGTAAAACTATTATGCGATGTTGTATGCATTAGACTTGGAGGGGGCCTAGATAAAAGTGGACTATCCTACCTCTATTTTTTCCATACTATAAGGTACCTTCATTTCAGTTTTCATCTGTATCAGACTTCTTTTACTTTTTAATTTTCTACTTCCTTGGTGACTAGAAAACCGTCCATTGGTGGCAGTTTTATTTTGGAAGTAGTGATGCAGAGTTTGTTTAAGTTTGTGGTGTGATGATGTTGTTTGTGAATTCAATTTCCAGTAATGCAATGTGAATCCTTGTGTCACATGAATACATTTAAAGTCCTTCAACTTTCTGATTGTCTTTGACACCTTTCATAAATGCTTCATTACCATTGCAGATGAAAACATTCCCTGTTGGCAGTCAGGCTACATGGCATAATTTAACATATGATTAAACTCTTCAAAACTGTTATAAACTTAACTCAGTATAAATCAAACAAATAGTCCTTTACAGTTGTATGTCATGGGTGAAGTTACCATGTTTAGTTCTTAATTTTCTCAGCACAGATAGGACTTTTGTATCTGAAGTTGTGAGTAGTGCATATGGTTAGGCTGCACTGCACTGGATATGTTCTAATGACAAACTCGATCAGCTGTTATACCAAATTCTAGAATTTTGTATAATACCACTTTGGAAAAAAAAAAAAAAAAAGGAGGTGCAGAAGTATTTTGCTAGAAATATTTATGACCTGTGAAAGACTATGAAAATATCATTTAGATAATCCAGATTATTTGCTGAGATTACTCAGTCTGTTAATGTATTGCGGGGGGACCAGAGAAAAACAAACAGTACCCCAGACAGTGTAACCACAAAAACCTTTTTACACACTGAAAAATGTGGTGTCATGACATAAGGGAGACATTGGTATGTCATTATATTTTTCTTTCCTAAATTAGATGGTAAGCACATTGGAAACTCAGTAGGAGCTAGGAGATTCTGCCTCTGAGAAGTGATCTGCAAGGAACCATTACTTGATAATACGCCTTTGTGTGAGGCAGTGACCCCCTAAACCTTGGGAAAACAAAACAAAAGGCAGTGCCCGAATCACGTGTGTGAATATGTTACTGTGCAGTCATTTTAATGATTTCCAACTTCACTGTAAGGAAAAGCTATTACTACTTGTGTAAGAGCTGTTGAACTGTTACATTTTGCCAGCCTTAGCAGAATATGCTAGACTGCATGATTCTGGTTTACTTTAATATGCTGAGATCCATGAGTCTGGTAGCTGCTACATAGGCAAGAGTTGTCTGTGCATCGAGGTTAACAGCAAGACTACAGTGGGATCTGACCACTGTGATTTAAGATAAAGGTAACTTATGGAAAACAAGATGTGGCAGTTGATGCTTCCATCCTAGTTCTTTTCCAGTGCCTCGCAGCGTTACCTTCAAAATCTGCTCATGTGTAACATCTGTACTATGCGTTGTACACATATACACATACATTACATATCCATGTTGTGGATACTTAAAGCATTTTTGTACTCAAGTATGGACTTAAAAATGCAATCTTGAAAAAAATTTATGGAGAAAAAGTCCAAATCTCTGTACGGTAAAGCATTTTTTATACTGTAGAATGGGATATTTGTAGAAAAAATGCAGCATCAGAGAAAACACCGTGTCTCAGTAAAAAGTATGCCTTGTGAGCATGATGTTGAAATATTTTTTGACAATGTGATTGGAAAAGATTTCAGAGTTAGACTTAGTGCTTGTAAAAACATTCCAAATGTCTGTTGGTCATGATGATGAAATTGTCATGGGACAAATTCCTCTGGAACAACAAGGGTGCAAGGGTGAGGGGACTTGAATTTCCAGTTGGGCTCTAGATGAGGTTGCCCCAAGTACTGTTGAATGAAGCCTTTGATCCAGTTACTACCAGATATTGTGGTGCTCAGATAATACTTCAGTTTTGCTATGTTTGATCATTGTCTCTTTTTTTTTTTCAATGTGACTTTGGAATTATTTTGTGAAAGAATTCAGGTTTCATGTCTTGTAGAAAAAATACGTGTATTCCTTGCACTTTCGCCATTCCTCATGCTCATTTTGAAGACACCAAAGTCTTGCGTTTGAGTTTTTTGCTTTGGGGTTTTCAGAAAAATATTTCCAAGAGGACTTAGTTCTGTGAAGTTCAGGATATTCTTTTTAAGCTTTTTCATTATATGATGAGATATGTTGAACAGAAGAATAGTGTAAGACAGTGTGGCTAAATCAAGTCTATAACATCTCTTGCTCCTTTGAAATATAGAACCACTTTTCTCCTTAAAAGTACCTTTCCAACTGTTAGTATCTTTATAATTACCTTTACAAGTATATTTAGTTAGAGCAAGTTGTCAGTTCGGAGGAGTGGGGAGAATAAAGAGAAAAACCTACGAAACTTGTTGCCATCTGTAAATGTACTTTCCTTTGAGCATCTCAATTACTAGCAAGTTAACAATCTACAGAAATGAAAATAGTGCACTAACAAGGAGTACTGTAGAGGAGATTATTATTTGTATGGTCATTTGTGCAGTAAGGAGTACTACTGGAATGTCTTTTTCTGCTGAAAATAATCTTTTAATGTTGGGGGGTTTTGTGATCCGTCTTCAGCATTGCAGGATCAGGATTCATTCAAAGGAAGAATAATGGAAATACAGTTTGCCTGTTTGTTTGGTTTTTTTTTATTTTAAGCTAAATATATTTTTCTTTCTTTAGCTTAGAGCAATAAATGTAGATCTCCAGACTGATGCTGCTCTGCAAGTAGATATCTCAGATGCACTCAGTGAGAGGGATAAAGTGAAATTCACAGTCCATACAAAGGTAAAAACCTGGGTTTGTACATGCAACAGTTCTTAATTATATATGAAAGAGAGATTGCTTAAACTGTTTGTTGAAACAAACTGTAACACAATCCAGAGAAAATGAGAAAGCAGAATTATTTCATGTTTAAGAGAGTATGTAGCTGCTGTGCATAAGAAAACAATGACTAAGAGTTAGAAAACTGTTTAGAAGAAAGTTATGTTAATTTTTTTGTATTGATGGGTTGTCATGCCATTCCCATGCTTATTAACTAGCCTATTTTCAGGCAAAATCTTTAATATACATGAATATACTTAAGTATAGTTTTTAAAATTAGATTAGATTTTATCATCGTTTCAGATTCTAAAAACATATTTTGTAATTGTATTACATTCAGGGATCATTTTTATTTACTGTTGTTTATGGCTTTTTTTAGATTTGAATGTTTATTGATTGCAGAGTGACAGAATAATTAAAGTTGAATAAAATATCTGGACATCATTAATGCTATCTCCTCCCTCACTCTCACCATTAGATTAGAGTGCATGAGAGCACATTGCTTAGGATTTGTCCCTTTGGGTTTTGATTATAAAATACGTACTAGTTTGAAAGCAAACCAGTGAGAGATTCCAAGACAGAATTACAATTTATTAGGAAAAGTAAGATAAAGGCAATAATACAAAAACACTGGCTTAAACTGACAGTCAGGATACAAGCTGACACCCTGTCGGGCAGGGTGGTCGTAGCAGTCCGACTGAACAGCTCCTGGAGTGATAGATGCTCTGTAGAAGGGTGTGGTCTTCCTCTGAAGGTCCATTGGTGGTGTGGAAGGGTCTGGTCTTCCTCTGGGAATCCAGTGGTTAAGGCTGCTTGTGATGTTCCAAACCTCAGATTATATCCAGGTAGGAGTGCCTGGTTCCTCCCCTGGGGCGGAGCATCTCACAGTTGGATGATGTAATTTCATGAGTCATGCAGTGAGGCTTGATGCCCGGTTAACAGAAGATATCCTTCCAGAGCGAGTTATGGAAGAGATAAAGAACACTGCCCCACCTGATTTTAACTTCTGGCCCATTAACAGAAGATATCGCCCTGGAGGGAGTTATGAAGGATGGGTCATGGAAGAGATAAAGAACATTGCCCCACCTGGTTTTAACGGGTGGTGATAGAATACATGATTTTTGTTACATCTTACATTGTAATCTAAGACAGAACCATAGAATCACTGAGGTTGGAGAAGACCTCTAAGATTGAGTCCAACCATTAATCCAGTACTGCTGAGTCCACCATTAAACCATGTCTCCAAGTGCCACGTCTACATGTGTTTTAAATACCTCCAGGGATGGTCGCCCAGCCATTTCCCTGGGCAGCCCATTCTAAAACTTGACAACTCTTTTGGTGAAGATATTTTTAAATATCCAATCTAAATCTCCCCTGGCGCAACTTGAGGCCATCTCCTCTTGTCCTGTCACCTGTTACTTGAGAGAGGAGACCAACTCCCACCTGGCTAAGGCCTCGTATCAGATACATGTAGAGAGTGATAAGGTCACCCATG
The DNA here is from genome assembly GCA_013398955.1 of Callaeas wilsoni. Classification (NCBI taxonomy): domain Eukaryota; kingdom Metazoa; phylum Chordata; class Aves; order Passeriformes; family Callaeidae; genus Callaeas; species Callaeas wilsoni. The sequence continues at coordinate 7,473 of VWPU01019877.1, forward strand.
ATTTTTCTCCAGACTAAACATCACCAGCTCCCTCAGCTGCTCCTCATCAGATTTGTGCTTCAGAGCCGTCACCAGCTTTGTTGCCCTTCTCTGGACACGCTCCAGCACCTCAATGTCTTTCCTGTCATGAGGGGCCCAGAACTGGACACAGAACTCGAGATGTGGCCTCACCAGTGTCCAGTACAGAGGAACAGTCTTCTGTTCTGGACAGAACTTGGTCTGTCTTCCTTGGTCCTGCTGGCCACACTACTTCTGATACAAGTCAGGATGCCATTGGCCTTCTTGGCCACCTGGGCACACGCTGGATCATGTTCAGCCACTGTTGACCAGGTTCTTTTCCATTGGGCAGCTTTCCAGCTGCTCTTCCTCCAGCCTGTAGCACTGTCTGGGGTTGTGATCCAAGTGCAGACCTGGCTCTTCACCTTGTTGAACCTCCTACAACTGGCCTCAGCCTGTGGATCCAACTGGTCCAAATCCCTCTGCAGATCCTTCCTGCCCTCCAGCAGATCAACACCTCCACCCAACGTGGTATCATCTACAAACTGACTATGGGGCACTTGATCCCCTCATCCAGATCATCGATAAAGATACTAAACAGAACTCCAGGATTAAATTGGTAAAGATACTAGACATGTCTATGAGAGCAGACTCTCCACAACCTCTTTGGGCAACCCATGCCAGTTGATTGCTGCACTAATTAAGATGAGGATAATTACTGCGGTATGAACTTTTGGGGACATTTTTGTTGTTCCTTCAAGTTTTTTTCTCATATAGCAATGAAAAACCTTGTGGTTTTTTGTTGGGGTTTTCTTCCTTCCTACCTCCTTCCCGCCGCATAATTCTACCTCCTTTTACTCTTCTAGAGTTCCTTACCAAATTTCAAACAAAATGAATTTTCTGTTGTCCGGCAACATGAAGAGTTTATTTGGCTTCATGATTCTTTTGTTGAGAATGAGGACTATGCTGGCTATATTGTAAGTACTGGTATTCTTTTGGTTTATATGTGCCATTTTCTGTGGGCTGGATCAAAACTACTTGAGACTGCTTTTAAATGCAGTGGAAACAGCAGGTGTTCATTCGTTATAAAATCAGATCAGCTTCTCTAATACTTAATTTTATGCAATTACACAAAATTAATGGTTGAAGCAAGCTTGGAAGAATGCTACAGTAGCTGTCATACTTTCTTGCCCTTTACTCCTAAGAAATGAGTAGTTTAATTTGTCTCCAAGTGTATTTTTATGCCACTGTGTTAAAAGTGTGGGAGAGAGTTGAACTGTATAACTCAGTGGTATTGTTTTTGCAAGCTAATGTTTAACTTAGTTACAAGTTTCATGTTGCCTTTGTTTTAGCTGGAATGGCAGAGTGAAGTAATTAGACTTTTCGAGTTTCATTATAAAGATCAGAATCATTTTTCCATAAATAAGAGGAAGGAAAAAACAATTTAAATACCATGTAGAACTACAGGGAACCTCAATATAGAATAACTTACGGTTTGAAGTTTATTTCAGACCTTCCAGGAGCAGAGGTCTCAAAACAGGCACCAGATGATACTGTATATTAAAAATGGTGCTGCTCTTCATACATTAATTGGAAATAGGAATATTTGTCATCTTGGTATGAAAATTAGGTATTTGTTTTGTGTTTGGAGGGTGATTGCTTCAGAAGGTAAACAGATACTTCTAATTGATTAGTGGGTGCATTATAACGAATATAATCTGTGATGGTCAGACCATTCTTGAGCTAGTCTTTTCTTAGTCAGAAAGTGACTAGACATTCAGTGTGGTAATAACTAGTTTTACATGGTTGACTGTGTAGATGCTGGATTTTTTTTTTTGTAATATATTAATGTGATGGGCCAATATCAGTAAACTAAAATTTAAACATAGTTTAACTTTATTCTGTGTTCCTTTTCTGGCAGCAATTCAGGTTTAGTTTGACTGTGGAGTTTTCTCTTTCAGTGTTAATATACTGTATTATAAAATTAACCTAGAGACTTGTTAGCTGGGGGCTTTGTTACTTCAACACATATGTCTTTAATGTCGACAGTGCTGCAAGAAAGAGCTAGTGCCTGCAAACTATAGGGAATGGTTTCCTTCGTTTAAAGTTTTGGGGAGTTAGAAATGGATGGTGCGAAAACAATTGTGGAATACTTTTTTTTTCTTTAAACAAGAAATAATCCTTACCAAATAAGCTAAACCAAAACTAATTAAAAAATAATTATTTCAAGTTTTAATTCATTGTCATGGGAAATGAAGTATTATTTGGTTTCTGTTGTAATTAAACTGAAGCCATTAGTTAATACTTTAGTAATCTTCAAGGACACTGGACCGAAATTGGTATGGTAATGCAGCACGTATAACTCATGAATGAAAGACTTTATCCAGAAATGCTGTAATGAATGATGAAAGAGAGAAAGATATATTAAAAAGCTGCAGGCAGTCTAAAATTCCTGTGCTGTGAAAGGATGTTGTTTGACTGAGAAAATGAGAACTTAAAAAAAATTGGATTCAATTCCAGATTCCACCAGCACCACCCAGGCCTGACTTCGATGCCTCGAGGGAGAAACTGCAGAAACTTGGAGAAGGGGAAGGATCAATGACTAAAGAAGAATTCACCAAGATGAAACAAGAACTGGAAGCGTATGTAGACTTGATTACTACTTTATTTATTTATTTATATTCCAAAACTTTTAATGCTGTTTGCTGTCCCATGTTTCTGATTTCACTGCGATGGTTCTCTGTGAAACACAGACTTGAGAATCCAAGTTGCTATATAACCAGGGTTAATCATAGTGATCATGATCAGTGCCATTAGGAAAATTGTAGAAATAATTTCATGGAAGATCTTCTGAAACAGGAAATAAATCAGCTTGTTTTTGAGCATTCTTTTATAAGAAAGAAAGTACTTAGATCTTTTTGTTCACAGAACATCTGCAAAGGGAGGAGATAACCTCTATCTTTTTTAGTTTTGATGTTCTACATTTTATAAGCATAATGAGACTTTAGGGTTATACATGTAGTGTTTGGGAGTAAGGAGTTGTGCATGTGGTTGGTACTGTAAACATAGATGCCAACCTTCTGTTCCCCCAAAAATACGAAGATTACTAGAAAATTCCTTTTTTGACACTTTTTTTTTAGATTTTTGCACAAGGAGAATATACTTCCTGAAAATACGATTTTCCCTTACTGTGAATTTAATTCATATTGAAATAACTGCCCTGAAGCTTCTCATTCCATATTGAGTTACACAGTGAAGTTTCTCCTTGCTTCGTCCATTTTCTTTATCATGCATTCACTTCTTTGATCTTTTTCCTGTCATTGGTTTCAGTTTTCAAGTGTATATTTACGCTGCTTCTAGACTGCTTCTATGAAGAGCTCTGAATTGGCAAGAAAAGTACATAGAACTCTTAGAACTGCTGCTTTCTCTCCGAACTTCAGCTGCTGTGAGCAAATGTCTTAAAAAGCTCTATATTAGTGATATGTACAACATAATTTATAGCAGAGTAGATATACACTTCATATACAGAAAACTGGAAATTAGCAGAACACTATAGATTTTAAAGAATCTGGTTTTCCAGCGGCCCTGATCATGATTCTCTTGTGGTCTGGTTAGGGGTTGGATAACACAGAAAACTTTGGGTTTCTTCTACTGCCACCTCCATCCTCTGCATCCTCCTTTTTTGTCTTCACTGAATGACTACTACTCTCACTGAGATCAAACATCTCCCAACACTGGCCCTGCTGGTTTGCTGGTATGTAAATCTTAACCTCCTTGCACATAGTGGAAGGAAAAGCGTTGATTATAATTTCACTGTTTGACCTCAGAATGGGAAAAAGAGCCCTTTCCTCATTTTTAGATGAGTTGCATCTTACTCATTGAATTTGCAAAGCACAATGAATTCTAGCAAACTTGTATTGATAAGGATGCCTTCCTCTTAATTAAATTGCAAGTGAGTAATTGCTTTGAAGTTGAGTTGGCTGAACTGGGCAACTATGTGATTGTTACGGTTAAATGTGATTTTTTTGTTGTACCTACCAAATGCAGCTCTTAATTTCACTTTTAGAACCACTGTGAAGTGAGACATCAATGTAAGCTTTGGCTCAAAAAGGCTAGGTGCTTTAACATAAAATAATGACTGTCTAAATGGCTAACAAAACTACATGAACATATAAATAAGTAAGGAGGGTGCAAATGGGCAAGGGGATGGAGATGGGGAGGAAGGAATTTGTACATCAATACATAGTGCCGAGGGACTGTAGTCTGTACCTCAGTTTCTCGATTTTTGGGGGTGCTGGGGAAAGGACAATGAAATGAGGTTACACTTTCAGCAAACCAGTGTCTGTTAGCTAACCATAAAAATTAGAGTGTGTTTGTTGACTCTTCATTAAAAATCTCTCTGTAATGTGTTTGGGCTTCAAATTTCTCCCTAGTATTAACACTGCACTATTTATTTATGTCTATATCAAACACTGGAGTGATAAAGTCCATTATATTGGCTTGTAATTTTGTACCCTTACTGAGGATCTCTTAAAGCTGCTCACTAGGTTTATCACAAACTTAATTGCTTCATATGAAATCCTTATGTCTGTCTTATTTCTTGTTTTTAGTGAATATTTGGCAATATTCAAGAAGACAGTTGCAATGCATGAAGTGTTTTTGTGTCGCGTGGCAGCACATCCTATTTTGAGAAAGGACTTAAATTTCCATGTATTCTTGGAATATAATCAGGATGTGAGTATTGAAAACTGAATTGCTGGCTAGAGAAATCAAGATGTACTTTTATGGAAGGATGGAAAATTGATTAAGAGGGCATTACCTCCTGGAGCAGATTACATCAATTCCTTCATGCCAGATGTATTTGTTTTGTAAAAGTTAGAAATTCATTTAGTCTGTAGGAGTTCATTTTCTGCCACCTGGGGAACTAAATGCACTGTATGCTCTAACCTCAGCATCAAAAATATTACTGGAAATCCAGTATACTTTGGATTAAAAGATGAGCTTTTGGTGATGATTTTACATGACAGTATACTTTTCCACTCTCTGATTTTTTTTTTTTTTTTTTGCTGTGGGGAAGGATGATGCAACAAAATGAAACGCTAATTTTTAGGATTTGGAACTGTGGTGTAAATTCTGTTGCCAACAAAACTAGAGAGAATTTCTGATGAAATGTTCTGATAAGTAAAACCTTTTTGTTAATGATGTGAGTGAAAATGTGGCTTTTTTCCAAGTGTTGGAGTAGTGTGGCTATCCACATGTAACATACTGAATTGAGATAAAGGAGAGTACTTCTGGATTTATAACTCTTTGGTCATGGAATTAGTGGTTGCTCCTATTCTGCAAAGAGTTTCAGTTACTTTTTAAAATTGGAGGAATCAACATTGAATGGAAGAAATTATTACAAAGACTGGCTCAACTGCATACATACTTAATTCAAAATATATTACAGAGGTTCTTCTGTTGCTTGGTGTAGAAATGCTTACAGGTTCAGGCACTCAGTGGAACTTTGTTAGCTAAACTAACAAAGTTAGATGGACAGGATGAGTGTGAGGAGGCTTAAACCAGCATTATCCTCTGGAAGTCAAAGATCTGCCATTCACCAAAGAGTGAAACATGGTTATATTAACTCAGCTATTGTTACATCAGCTCAGCTATACTGTGCATGATAAATACTGTGTTATTGATGAAATGTACACTCTGTACATTTGGTACTATCTGTAGGTGCTGGAATGGTGCTGATCATTTTTTTTCCCCTAGAATAGTATTTTAGGTGGTGAACAGTCTAGTAAATGAGGTAGTCTTCACTCTCGATGCAGGGTACCCTCTCCCCATTAGTGCAGCGTATAAGAGTAAATAGAGAACAGGAAAACTGGTTTAGATGTAGTAAGTAGGCCTATGTAGTTCTATTTTTTTTTTTTTAAAGCTTGTATTGCCTCTAGAAAATGAATGAACTTGATAAATTAATTTGTTTTTCAGTTGAGTGTTCGTGGGAAAAATAAGAAAGAGAAACTTGAAGACTTCTTCAAAAATATGGTTAAATCAGCAGATGGTGTCATTGTTTCAGGAGTAAAGGTGATTACTGCTTTATGGAGCAAGATTTAAAATGTATTAACATTGTTGTCACCTTTTTTAATGAAGCAGAATTTTACATAGGTACAAAAATGGGATTTTTATAGTGATATCTAACTTAAGAATTAGTGGCAGGCTGTGAGTGAGAACTTGTGACCTGGATGCAAAATAATTGAGAGCTTTCTTGTGGGCTTTCAGTACTCTATGAAATTAAGTGGTTTTTTTAATACATAGATAATTGATAATCTGGTTGGGTTTTCTTTGTTCAGGCCTGCCATTTTATATAGTGGAAAGGAGAACTAGGTCTCACAACTGCTTCTGTTCAGAAGTTACTAACAGAGTGAATTTTCCCAGTCTTGTAGAATCCATCTACTGTTCCAAGGAGCAACAGTAGAGGTTATATGATTTTTTCCAGCTGATATAAGAATGTAGCTGAGGAAAAAAAAAAAAAAATGAAAATTCAATTTAATTTTGACTTTTCCAAAACCTACAAGATCGCTTTTATAACAAGCAGAAATTCTGCAGAGGATGATTTTTAATCTCTTTTCTTTCTAGTGATAACCTTCCATTTGATAGCAACTTTTACAAGAGTTAAAAACTTCCTGGTTTAAAATCTTGTTTTTTGAAACTGCTGGAAAGTGGATATAACCATGGGTTAATTATGACTTGGAGAAAAATATTAAGTCCAAATACCTGCCAGTTTCATAAGAACATTGTTCAAAGCCCATGTTGTAAGCTATTCCATGGTGTTGAGCATCTGTGTTATTTTAGAGGGTTTTTAAAAATAAGTATAAACCAATTATCTCAAATTATAATACAGAAAATATTAAAATTTACCTGCGTTTACCAAATTGAAAGAAATGTGTCATTAAGATCAGTGTTCTGTGCTAGGAGTTCAAATCATTGTCTGAGACCACAGCCTCTGTGCTACTGGGTGACTTCCATCCCTTGTCCCCTTTTCCTAGGTAGATTACATGTATTCTATTTTTCTGTCACCCTTGGTGACTTTTTGGTATTCCTTCATGTTAGGTTTTGTACACCTTTAGGATGCTTGTTGCAAATTCTTAATTCTTACTAAATTCTTAATAAAACTTAAGATCATTATATAAGTGGAGAAGAAATCAGTTCACATAAATGGTGTTTTAGACAATAAAAATAGATGCATTTCCTGTCACAGCAACAGTGAAATGTGCAAATTTACTCTGCAATTGCTCTGTAGGGAGTGGGTGAAATCCTATTTTTTTAATTGTTCTCCTTTTTTGTAGGATGTGGATGACTTCTTTGAACATGAGAGAACATTCCTTGTAGAATATCACAACCGAGTCAAAGATGCCTCTGCCAAATCTGATAAAATGACAAGATCACATAAAAGTGAGTTTTTTTCCGGGGTGAAAATAGTACTGATTAAAGTGTACAGAAGTTGTTCATGAGGAGAAGTAATTTTTAGTTTTCTTTTTGCATGTGAAAAGTGAATTTGTTTCTCCAAGTGTAGCCTTCAGAGTCTAAAGAAGTTGGGTCTGACTTTCTAAGTTTAAGCTTTGTGCAGTAGACTAGATGGAGTAAGAACAGCCTGGCACAACACTGAGGATACCTAGATTCTTCATGCTGTCTGCTTGAAAAGAAATACACTTTACGTATTAATATTTTTTTGAAGTCTGACTTAGTCATTTAGGTGTAGAGGTGGGTAATATGGCAGTACATGTGATTTTACACCTAGTGCAGTTGTTCTTGATTGGATGTGGTTGATTCCCCCAAGTGCAATCTCTTGGCACACTGGGCATTGCGTTCCCTTGCTAATAAAGTTACCTTTGCTCGTAGCAATCTCCTGTTTGGGCCATTAGTTCTAGACTAGGTTTCCATTTTTTAGCTATTTAGAGGGGAGACTGGAATGTGTACATTCAGTAGTCTGATTTGCAGGACCCCTCTTCTTACTGAGACAAGATTTTCCACTTGCCTATTGATTTGTCTTCCTGAGTTGAGTGCTAGCTAATGTGATTTCTGAAAGCTCTAGATGGTCTTCTCAAGTGCAGTTCATTTATTTGAGAAAAGAAAAATCTTGGGTTAGGACTATTGTGTTTAATTTAGAATTACTGTGTTTTGAGAACCTTAGAAGAAATTGACCTATGTTGCCCTTGATTTTAAGTTTTTCTGCCTAGATAAATCAAAATTGATCTTCCAGATTCTGTCTGCTTCCTTGAAGTTAAGGTCTGATTTACAGATACTGTCTTTACTGTCTACAGTAATATAGTTCACACAAAACCAGGTCACAAACCTTTTATGAATCTCCATTGATAAGATCTCTAAAATGGATATTGAATGAGACATTAAACCAAGACTTTTCTGGGTTCTTCAGATGCTTCTCTTGCCATTGTATGAACACTGAGTCTTTTGTAGTTTTAGTATCTATGCTAGGAGATGGAAAGAGTCAGTTATGGCTCAGTGAACTACTAAGGGGCCCTGTCTGCATTCAGTTCCCACCTGAAGTGGTTTCTGGTGGTTTTGGTTGCTTTTGTAAAATGAGAACCGAACTTCATTCGTGGTAATGAAGTACTACCAAGATTTATTTACAGACTGAGAAGGGCTTTTTACATTGGTTGTAAAACCAGGAAAATCCTTTGAAATGAGGTTGTAGAGGATCTGATGGGAAAGGATCGATCAAACTCATGACAAAGCTTCATTGGTTTCCAGGCTCAAATCACGTACGATGCTTATTGACAACTTCTGCCAAACTGAATTGGGACAAATGGCACCTTTTGAAATTCTGGCTAGAGAAGTAGAGCAATGACCTGGGAAACCTGTTTTGGAAATGGGCAATCTGTAATTTATCGATAACATGATCAACAGAGAGCTGCAGGGCTTGCAAAGACACCGACTTGCTATTTCCAGCAGAAAATCCATTTTTATGTTGAAATGGGAGGAATGGAAGGGGAGATTAATAGCTTCCCAATACCATTCTTCTCTGTAACCAACTTCACTGATGATGTGTGGAGTAGTGAATTGTGTGGAAGTTGACCCACACAATCTGTTAAGGTTGTGTTAGTAAAAAAGAAAATTCTGCTTAAAGGCATATAAACTTCAGAAATAACAAACAAATGTATTTTCCTGTTCATTGCTTGGATCTGTTAGTTTTCATCATCCATTGAGTTAATACTTAAAGCTCTTTAAAAAAGCTCTGTGTGCAAAGATTTTATTTTTATGATGGTTATATGGCAATACCTCACTAGTCAAATTATGCAGCCTTTTTACAAATATTGCTTCTAATTTCATTGTTTAAAGTGATTCAACACTAATGCTCCTTTAAGCAGTGACTGCTTGTTGAAGAGGTAAGGGTTTCCTGAAAAATAGGAGTGTGCTAGAAAATGTGTTGTGTATACACCGCTGTGTTTTTGGTAGTTTGGGGTTTGTAGTCAATTAACTGCTGTCAAGCACACAGACTTTTTGTTACTGTTAAACTGTGATTTTACTTTTTCCAAAGAGCTTTAAAATAAAATTTAAATTCAGACTTTAATTAGTGAGTTTGTACATCTTCCATCAAAATAAAACCCCAAAAAATTGCACAATAAATTTACCTAGCAGGTTCTAATTGCATAAAATACTCCTAGGTAAATTACAGACTGCGCAATTTGGTGAAAGCACCGTTTTTATTGTGTGAAGTTACCCTTCCTATTAAGTGATGTGATTGCAATTTTATTTCTACTTTTGTGTTAAAGCAAGTCCTTTTAGAAAAATAGCTATTTTTGAAGAAAGAGAGTAACTTCAGAATTTTCAGAAAGAAGAGGAATGAGATAGTAAAACAAGTGCTTGTTTGTTTTTCTAGATGTGGCGGATGACTATAATAGAATTGGTTCTTCATTATATGCATTAGGAACACAGGACTCCACAGATATATGCAAGTAAGATACTGTTAATAACCTACGAGGTAATTTGCTGTGTAGCAGACTTAATGGTGACATGCTGAGATAGGTAGCACGTGTTAGGAGAAAACCAGAATTCATTACAGCTCTATCACATTAAGATATTTTCTTCTGTGGTATTTCCTTTCTTCACCAGGCTGCATGAAACACTTTCATTTTAATATTCGTCTGTAAAAAAATGCTGTTTTCCACAGTCTGTAGAAAATTGCACAGTTGAGATGGAAAAGTCCTCAGCAAATAAGAAAAAACCACAATTCTTTCACCATTTTTTTAAAGATGTTACAAATGCTTTGGCATATGCAGCAAGCACAGGTCTCGGTATGAGTATATGGATTTTTTTGAATGTACCAACATCTTGAAAAATAGTTCTGCTGTTCTGGCAAGTTTACTACCCTTAGGAAAACAAATGAATCTACAGAGATCCCCAGAACTCTGAAAATAGAAGGGGATCTCCACATACAGATGTTTGTCCTTTAATCTTTCAGTGATTTGTTTGAAGATGAAGTCTGGTAGTATCTGAAAATAAAACTAGCTTAAAGATGTTAGTGCTTGTCAACATACACATATAGTAAGTTAGCGTGATGTTGGTGTCAGTGTGACAACAGGTAGGACATGAATATGAAAGTTAACTTACCTGAATTTACGTAAATTACAGTGATATACTTCCAAATGTGGTGATAGCTTATATACAGATGCTTTAGTAATAGTATTGATATTTGTTATAGTCCCGTGGGGTCTGTCAGAAATCACATCAGTCTTCTGTCAAAATAGTATAATTTGACTGTGATTCAGTCTGCTGTAAGACTGAAGCCTTGTATTGTCTCCTGCAATGGAGATGTTGCCACACTGTTGCTCAGCATCCCTGAATTCCAAGTAGGACATATGTCATGTTTACTGTGTGAAGAAAAGTACATTCAAATTTGCATAAAGGACACTTGATAATATGGTAAGACTATTGACCAAGGTGCTGGTGTTTGGGGTTTAACTCACAGAAGCATAAAGAGTCCTTGAGGAGCTGAGCAATGATTCTTTACTTAAAAATACCCATCGGTTATGCTTTGCTTGTCCTTTGCCTTTCTCACATTGCACAGTTCCCACATGTTTGAAGTTTGAAACTAGCGTGTTCTCTGAGTTTTGTGAATTGTAATTCTAAGCAGTGCCTTTGCAGTCTTTATTGCCAGACACAGACTATAGTGTGAGTTCTAGAAATTAATTGGACTGTTCAAAACAAAGTTGTAATATGAGCTGTTTTCCTTTGTACAGGTTTTTTCTGAAGGTGTCAGAGTTATTTGACAAAACAAGGGTATGTACTATGAAATGGACATCATGTGTCAACAAGGCATTAATATGTGGATTAATACAGGTTCTTCTGGATGGAGCATTTAAGCAATGTGTAGTATGGCGTAAGAAAGCATAAGATTTCAGTCATGTGTTTTGTAAAATGATTGAACCTTAGGACTCTTCAGTCTACTAAACGTTTCTAGGCAGTCTCCTATAGTACCTTTGTAAAGCTGCTGTTCCTCAAAAATGCATAGAGATCTTCCATACTTGTTACTGGCCATCACAGAACTTGTTATGGATGAATAAAATGAAGAAATTTAATCCTTAATCCAAAAAAATGGTGGTCATGCTGCTTTTTTTCTGCAGCCAAGATCTGTTTCTGCAATTATTTGACACAAAAGTGATACTGTTTTATGCTTGTAACCAGTTTTTCAAATATCTTCTCTTTTGCCTTACTCGTTTGGCTTGGTAGAGAGAAGATGCATGCCATGTATCAGGAAAACTTCCGAGTGTAAAATGTGTGCATTTCCTAAACTGACAATTGTACCTGCATAAACACATACTTTAAAGAAAATTAACAGAATTACTTGCTTTGACTCAAAATGTTGCATTTTAGAAATTTTTTTTTTTTAAATTAGAGTTTACAAAATGCACTTGCAGACTTTATTTCTAATCTGTTTCAAATACAAGCAAATTTTGTATTGGTTTTGTACAATTTAGCGCATGCAGTTACACAGTTAGTCTGCAAAGGTGCCTTAAAAATTTGTTTTCCTTTGATTTCAACAACATAGAACTGCTTGGGCAACTCTTAATATAAGTTTGTTTCTCTGCATTTTTTCTAGCATATGATAAATATAATTGCTATGGGGAAAAAAACCCGTGTTTAGTATAGAAAGTGAGTTGTCAATTACTGCTCACAGAGTAGCTTATTGCTTACGTTTTAATACAAAATCCTAATACTGCTTCTCATTTTGCATCTTTAAGTATCCTGTCATTAATGCCTGATCTTAGTTTTTGAAAAAGACCATCTGTCATGTACTGTATATTTTATGTTGAATTTGTATCATAGAAATGAATACCCAAAGTCTGGATGTTTTTAATTTGATCCTTTTGCTTACTATTTTTTTGTTTGGTGGTGGTGTTTTGTTTTGTTTTTCCAGAAAATAGAAGCTCGGGTATCTGCTGATGAAGATCTTAAACTTTCTGATCTTCTGAAATATTACCTTAGGGAATCTCAAGCTGCTAAGGTGAATTTATGGGCTTTTTGTTCAGTGAAATTGTGTTTCTTTAACATAAAAAAAAAAAAAAAGAAAGTGATAAGGGATCATCTACTCACAATATAGATAGGTTAAGATGCTGCCACCTCTAGCCTGCAATTTCCCCCTTAGCTGTAAAACGCGTGTCTCCTGAATATAAGGGGTAACAAAGCAGTTGCTGATGTGGAACTGACTGTGGAACTGAGTGAGCCACTTGTCAAGGCCAGATCATGCAGTAACAAGAAACAGTGGAAGGGCTGTTTGTGTGTTTGCAGTGTGTTCGGTGCTTGTAGTTGCAAGAATTCTGCTTTTTTTTAAATATTAAAATTGGGTATTCCACATACTCTACTAGTGCTGATTCAGAAACACACAGACTGAATCTGATATTCTGTGCTTACAGACAATTTCATTCTTACTGTTGTTTGATGTGAGATGATTAACATCACAGAATGAGCAAGCTTTTGACAGAAAACATCTGTAGTTAGAAGATCACGAACTGTTGCACAAAAAATGTTACTACTGTTTCTTGGGCTCTGTGTGTATTTCAGATACATAATCGAAATGTAGTTTGTTTCTACTCTAAGAAGCTGTGACATATCCCATAATTTGCCTTCTTTGGCTTTAAGGAGTTTGATCTAAGCCATCTGTTGCTAGCCTCTGTCAGACAAGATGGAGACCAAACAGTATTATGTTGTGGATCTGATCTAGTATGGACATTCCTGTGACTTGCAGGATGCAGTTAAGTGAATGCAAATAATTTAGGAAGAACTGAAATACAGCAAGAAGGACTAAAATTAATTTGATTTTTTAAATTACTTGGAATATAATAAAATCCTTGGGTAAATTCTTATAAACTCCATACAACCTTTGTTTTTTTAATAGGATCTCCTATATAGAAGATCTAGGTCACTAGTGGATTATGAAAATGCTAATAAGGCGTTGGATAAAGCAAGAGCAAAAAATAAAGATGTGCTGCAAGCTGAAACTACTCAGCAAATATGCTGTCAGAAATTTGAGAAAATTTCTGAATCAGCAAAACAAGGTATTTGGGTCGTCCTTGATCCTATATTACTACTTGAAAATTAGCATATTTTAGTATGTTATTAATGAGAATTAATGTAATTAATGAGAATAGATTTTTCTTCTGTTTCCTAAGCAGGAATATTATCTTTTAATTATTATTTACTTATTTTAGAAAGTTAAAATTATATTTTTGTTTTCTCCTCATAGCTCTGATAGGCAGAGCAAACTCAAGGTGCAAATTACTTGTTTTTTTTTTCACATACATAAACTAGGATACAAAATGATAACTTAGCAGTAATAGCAAACAAATCTTTTAGTGCTGTTAAAATTCCCCTTTTGGTTTTATGCGTTCTCTGTGAAGGCACCAGTCTGTCACAGATATGATACTACATTAGAAAAGGGAAAATAATGAAGTGAGATTTCACTGAATTACAGAGTTAACAGAGAAAAGGAACCTTATTTACATGTTACTTTTCTTCTGGAAACTTACTGTCTTTTTTAGGTTAATACTTCAGTGAGTTAGTAGGTGTCTGACTCATCATTTGTGGCAGATCTGTTCAAGGTTTAAGCACCAGGCTCTCGTGTTTTTATCACTGAAGAGTTGTTTGAGCCTGTAAGTCTGGTTAATGATTCCTATAAATGAGACAGTGGAGAGTGAGTGATCCTGTTAGCCACAAAGGTATATGCAGAAGGCATACTGCTGTTCTTCCTAGTTTTATCTTAGTATATTGCCTGAAGACTTTCAAGTATCAGCCTTGAAAGAACAGTGCAGATGGAATAAGAGAAATAAGTGTTAAAAGCATCCACTTGGCAGTCCTTTTTCAAAAGTCCACAAAAGGTTACCTAGAGGTGAGGAACTGCAGTGATGGTTTGCTTTCTTCCAACTGAGTTGCAGTATTTTTGAGTCCAGAATGTGCTGAGATTAAACTTGAGGTTTTTCTTTTTTCCTTCTCTCACTCTTTACCTCTTCCATCCTGAAGGAATGTCTGGTAATAGCTGGGGTCACTAGCAGGGATACTGTTAATGAGTCAATTTTTATTTTCTATAGAACTGATAGACTTTAAGACAAGAAGAGTTGCGGCATTCAGAAAAAATCTGGTGGAACTAGCAGAACTGGAATTAAAGCATGCTAAGGTAACTGTGATCCTTTTTGGCCTATATTTCAAGTGATTTTAAATATTATATGCTTCATTAACCAAAATGGCTACAGTTCTTTTATGATACACACTTCACATTCAGGAAGGTGAATTTTAAGTTAAGCATCGTCCAGAAAGGTGAACTTTCTTTAATAACAGAGAAATGACGTATAGGTGAAGTGTCTCTGAGAGATTGGTATGCTTGAGGTACCTTTGGAAAACTCATATACTGGAAGACAATTTTTACTTCAATTTTATGTTTATTTGGCTGTTTGATATTTACAGCTGCAGAATTTGAAAACTTGCCTATTTTTAAAACTTCATCTTGCCATTTCACTATGAGATAGGAAGCGGTTTCTCCTGTTAGCCAGATTTTGGGACTTGATGTATAAGATATTAAGCATGAGAGCACACTGGCCTGTCTGGTATGATGAGTATGCTTTTTGAACCTTTTTGCCTTTAAACTCAAAACTTAACAAAAGAGGCATGTCGCAGATAGCCTTTTCAGGAAAACAAATTTTTGTAGGAAAAGAACTTTAAGAGGCCTGTACTGTCCTTAAATTTCACAATGTTTTTGATTTTTTGGACTAGTACATCAGTCTCTTATTTGAACGGTCTTATACCTGGAGGCAGCTTTCCTTTAAAAATCAGTTCTTCAGCATCTGTCTTCAAATCTGAAACTGCATTGGTTAGGAAGCTGTGAATTAACTCAGAATATATCTATTGAAAGGACTTACTAAGAGGTGTATTGCTGCTTTACACTCTTTTCAGTAGTGTTGATGGTCATTCTTCATTCTGCTAAACCCATTGCTTGTAAAACCAATGCACTGTAAAAAGGGTTGTTTGGGGGAGTGTTTTTTTAAAAAATCTTCGTAGGTATAAGTTTAGCTTAATGAGATATTTATATATTGCTGGTAAAGCAAGCAGTAATGTCTGGAACCTTTTTCAGATGAACAGTCCTTACTTTAAATAGTCCTAACAGTCTTACTTGCAACAGTTTTTATTGATTTGCCATGTTGTGTTTTAGTAAGGGAATGAATCCACACTGCTTCGGTCTTGCTTCAATCCTTGACTCTTGATCATCTCTTGTAACTGACCCTTGCTGAAGTCTCACATGCCTTGAAGTGGAATGCTTAGACAATGTCTCTGTCTTCTAAAGTATCCTTAAAGAATCACTTCTTTTAACTATGCAATTCACAATCTTGGAGTAATATTCTCTTGAATTTTGACACCTAATAATTGCAGAATGCAGGGGGAAGATGCTTAATTTCTGTAGCTTTCAACCTGGTATGTGCTTCCTGTGTCCTCAGGATACCTGGAAGTGCTTGAAGATTTTTAGCTTTAGTTTGTTGCCACAGCTTGTGTTTAACATGCATTTCTTTGGATAGTCTGTCTGTGCCTTACCTTGTCTTAGTAAATTTACTAACAAGGAGTCCATGAAGCTGTAATAGAAGCTTTGAATTGTAGTTCTGTTTTTGAAGGTGAATTTTTTTTGCTGACCCTTTTCACCTACTTCATCATGGAGCACAACATTCACTAGACAGTTCTGAATCTTTAAAGCTTTACAATAATAAAAGGTCATTTTGACTATGAATGACAAATTTTGAACCATTAACAAATACTGTAACCTGTCGAATGAAAGGATGTTTCATTTCTCACTAGGTTTGAAAGTTCTCTTTTTTCAATGCCACTGTTTCATATTTAAGACAAGCTAAGCTACTACAGATGGATCAGTTTGGTTGCTGTGTTTTTCTTTCTCTGAATTCCCAGTTAGATTATTACAGAATTTACAAGTACAGTAGATTGTATTTTTCAACATTATATAATGCAGAATGTTCTTATTAATGATATAACCAAGGTATTTGAAGAGAGTCTTATGGTTAGGTTTTTATTAGTCTGTACAGAGTATTGAAGGATGAAATAGTTTGGTGGACACTTTCTAGATTAGTTCCATAAAAGAAAGAAGATATTAAAAGACTTGCTTGTTGGAGTTTTTTTGGATGTAATATTGTGCTCTGATGTAGGAAGAGCAATGTTAAAGGAATATGACTGAAGTGCAAATCATGAACAATGCTCCCATTTCAAGGACTAGGTAGCCTTGTTTTTGACTGGGCTAAAGTGGGCTGTTTCTAGACACCTAATTCCTCTTGAAGTACAGCCAGAAGGGGACTAGTAGAAGCAAAAAAGAAAGCTGTGTTTTTCACGTAGGCAGTCACTTAATTGCGTCAGATCAAAAGCCCCCTGCTTCTAGGTTCTGGGCAAAATACTTTGCCTGATGCTGGCAGTCCCTGTCGCTGTGCTTTTGCACCTACTGGGGACAGCATGGGAAGTTTTAGTAGCAACAAAATGGCAGTTGCTTGGTCAGTCGTGTGTGGAACACTGCACTGACAAACTTTGCAATGTGACCTGCTACCCATGTCTAAATGTTTGCTTCTGGCAAAAATGCTAAGTGGGGAAGAGGTCTGGGGACAATGGATACCCACTGCTGCTTTTGCTAGAAGTCTTCTATTATGGGTTTTCTTTTTCAGTAATGTGTGCTTCCAGACTAGATGCCATGCAGGTGCATCTGTCTGTGAATCAGTCTAGCCATGTGACTTCTGGACTTGGAGCTGCCTCACACAAAAACCATGGAGGTGAAATACGATGTAGCAGTGGGTGCTGAACTCACCTGAGAGGCTGTCTTTTGGAGAAATTCAGACAGAATGAAGGCTGCTGCTCGACTTGCTGTTTAAAGTTACTTGCTCTGTGTGTAAAGAAAAACACAAATCCCAAAATACAGAGGTTGCTGCACCGAAGAAGTTAGAGTGACCAAAGAATTGAGAGAAGGTTCTGAGGCACAGCTTGCAGTTTGTGAGCTATACCTGCCTGTAGCTCTAGAAGACTCGAGGGTGATAGGGAAATAAACTCAGTAAATCAGGGACACTGTATATACAAATTCTGAGTAAACCCTCTCTGCCCAGTTGTGTTTATACTACTTCCCTATAACATACTTCTTGGAAGTATTGCTAATATCCTCTTATTCTCTTGAATTACAACTCAAGACTTTTGGAAAAGCTAAAAATCAGACTGTGGGTTGAGTTTGCTTTAAGTTGATAAAAGGGCAGATTGCTGCCAGGAAGAATGATGATGCATGACTCTCCTTTCCCTTATGTTGGCACAATTATGTGTGCAGCTGCATAGTAAGAAGGAGCTGAAAGTTGCTCTGGGTTTTCCTAAGCTTTAGTTTGTCTTGTTTTTACAACATCACTTGTGTCAAAACACACAGTTTTGGCTGGGAGGGTCTGGCAATAAAAGAGAGCTGCCTTCTTAGCAGCAGCATGTACCCTGGATTTATTTAGGATAGCTGCCAAACTGAAGCTTTAGATTGTCATTGGTCTCTGACCTACTCTCAACATATTGATGTTTCTTTTTCTGTGGCCATTCTGGCTGATTATCCCCATAGGTAGTGCTTAGTTAGCTTCTGTTTTGCTAGCTCTGTGTGTCTTCATGACTTAATGCAGCTGGAGCTATTGTAAGACCTGAATAAGTGTTTGGCCATCTTGGTGCAAAAGCTGCATTTGGTGTACTGTTCAGTATTTTAAATGGTTGGATTTTGAGGTATTCCTGTGTTGGACTTCATGTTCAAGAAGGGAGGTTTGATAGCTGGTGAAACTGCTAAGGTTATAATCATATACTTAGAGCATTCATAGCCTATTGTAACTAAGACAGCCACTTTGTTCACGTAAATAAACAGAAACATATATTTTCCACAAATATGAATATATACACTCTTGCCTCTCTGGGTTTTTTGGAAAAAGAATTTCTCATGTTACTAGCAACAGATGTCTGTTTGGAACTGACAGAACAAGGAAGTAAGCAAAATACAGTGCTAAGGGATTTGATGAAATGTTTTGTCAGTAATTCTTTCTTTCCTGAAAAGGATGTTTCTGTCACTGTGGTTCTGGCAATAATTTTAATATCTACAGCTTAGGAGTGTGAGCTGGCAAGAAACACTTTTCTGAATCCGAATGTATAGGACTTTCTCAGGCTGTGCTGATGCATGTCAAGTATGTCAGATACTGCAGCCACAAAGAGTAGTGGCTCACAGCTTCTATTGTCCTTGATTTATTATAATTTAAATAAGGTGGTTCTTGTGAACTCTGTAAATTTGATCTAATGAAAATGAGTGATGTGCCTATTTGGAAAATTTTAGTACACTGGCTGGCTTAGTCTGGAAATGACTGAGGTGTAAAGGATGTTGTGATGGTTTAACCTCAGCTGGTAACTAAAACTCAGAAAAGTGAGAAAACTTGTGGGTTGAGTTAAAGACAGTTTAACAGGGGAAACAAAAGCTGTGCACGCAAGCAAAGCTAAACAAGGACTTTATTCAGTCCATCCCATGGGCAGGCAGATGTTGAGCCATCTCCAGGAGAGCAGGGCCCCATTATGTGTAACAGTGACTTGAGAAGACAACACTCCAAATGCCCCCCTCTTCATTCTTACTTCCCCCACCTTATATACTGAGCATGATGTCATATGGTCTGGAATATCCCTTTGGCCACTTGGGGTCAGCTGTCCTAGCTGAGTCCCCTCCCAGCTCCCATGCACCCCCAGACACTTTTCCAGCGTGCCAGTACAAGAAACAGAAAAGGCAGAGTAAGAGCCGCTTGGCAATAATGATGTCATCTCTATATCATCAACACCATTCTCAGCATAAATCCAAAACACATCCCCATATTAGCCACTGAGAAGGAAATTACCCCAGCCTCAACCAGCACAGATGTCTAGATGTCTTGGTAACATCTTTTTTTTTTTTTTTTTTTTTTTTTTTTTTTTTAGAGTGCTACATAATGGCCTGTAAATTACAAATATACTTAATTTTTCTGTAATAAGATGGCCAAAAGATTGTTGTCGCACTTTAGTGACAGGTAATGTGTGCAGTCCATAAGTATACTTCAGATTGAATTCCATTTGAAGACTGAAGTATTCCTTTCAATTCATTAGTTCACTACAGTCAATAAGCAGCTTTTCAGTAACAGAGACCTTAGGTTTATGAATCCTGTACATCACAAAGATGGGCCACCAAGTCCCCACGTATCTTGCTTCTATAGAACTTGTTCATGTCACCAAATTACAAGCCTTCTAAAAAATACCTTGCGACTGTCCTCTGCCAGTGTAGACATAAAAAGACAAAAAAGCTGTTGAAGCTGTAACTGAAATTGCTGCCTTCTGGATAAGACTGAGAAGGATTTAGTAGGCGTAACTGGGAATCTGCTTTCAAGCCTTTGAATCAGTTAATTGCTTAATCTGGATTATAAGAACCTGAAGGGGGCACAGAATTATGATTTACCTTCTGGGGCTGAGGGATGAATGTCCTGCTTATGTATCACAAGTCACTTGGAGTGCTTTTAACTGAAAAAGTAATTACAAATTCTTAAGGATTTCTGTGGACTGTTTATGAAAGACATGCAAATCGTAGCTACTTACATGGCTTTTGTGTGTCTGAAGTTTTCTTTATATGTTTCTTTTTTGATCCAAAAATTTTTTAGAAGTCAGCAGTTTCTTCCATGTTCATAACTGGGCATTCAGACTGCTTGTTCCTGCATTTTATCTGAATCTTATAGGAGTTACTCAACACTGTCAACAGCCTAACATTTTTTTCTTACATAGAGAGTTCAGATTTGGGAACAAAGGTAGTACAGGCATTTCATAGTGAATAGCTAGTAGTTTAAAGTGATGTAAGAATAAATGAATGCACATATGAATACTGGGTTGTTTTGGTGTTTTTTTTTTCCTGCAAAGTAAATTCTGGCTTGTGAATCACGTTTGCTTAATTCACAAGGGTATCAGTTCTGTAAATTCATTCAGATACCTGAAAATCAGTCTGTGTGTTTTTATGGTAGAGCCAGAATGCTTTAAATAAGATTAAGAACTGTGTTTGGAAAGAAGGCCAGAGCTTGGCTTAGAGTAAAGATGAGTAAATGTTCTGATAATCACTTCTGTAGCTCCAGCTGTAATGGCTAAACTGGCTAAGCATGTAAATCAGTCTGCTGTCTTTCTAACAAGGCCTCCTCCTTGAACAAAGCTGTCAGCTCAGATGGCTGCTGTAAGCGAGGAGATCCCAAATGCTATGAATTGTTTAATATTTGTTGATGAATACAGTATTCAGTGTAACACATGAATACTTACACTTTAGGAATCTCATTCTAGAGACAGAGCAATGGTACTGCTATATAAAATATTTTAAACTTTGCAAATGTGAATTTCATTGCTGAGAGAGTGCTCTGCAGTGAATAGTTTTTGTGGCTGGACTAGACCTCTAGGAAGAAACATGAAAGAGTATTAAGTGCTTATTTTTGAATCTCAAATTGGCTCTGTTTATTTCCATGACACGATATTCCTACATTGAAAAAAACTCTTTTACTATAAAAGTTACACATATTTTTCCATAAGTTTAAAACCTGTATACTCTTCTTTAGTAGTGTCATTGCTATTTAAAAAACATTGTTCTGTCACAACCAGAAAAGAAAGAAGACAAATGTGATATTTTTCTTTATTTTTACAGGGTAACTTACAGCTTCTGCAGAGCTGCCTGGCAGTGTTAAATGGTGACACATAAGCTACGTTCCGTCCTCCCACTAACAAGGGCTGCCCTCCTCTGGATTTTGTTTTCATGACTTTAAATAGGCATTTACAGTTCCCTGGAGAAAACATTTGACAAAGTGCACATAAGCAAGCTTCTTCTTTCAAAAGAATTAAACACCTGAAAGTAGCTCCAGACTATATGAACAGCATACTTGTTATACATACATATTCATGTTTATTTAATCATTATATGCTTTCATTGTTCAGAAACCAAATGCTCGGGTTTTGTGAAAATAGCCAATATAATAATGTTCATGTTATGAATACTATGATACGGCTGCAATCTTATTTACCTTTGTAAGTAATTTCTGAAGTTCACCATTTGAAGCACATTGTTCAAATGGCCTAAATATTACCATTAGATATTTGAATATTGTTACTATAATGACATTGTATACACTGTCTTAGTTTTTCTTCCATGTACTTAAATCAAAAAACTTATCTTTTTTTCAATTGTGAACATTTCTTAGAAATTTTGGAGAACTTTGTGTAATCTTTATAACTATGATTTAAAAAGAAAAGCAGATGCATTAGTATGTTTGCCTTAACTTGTAGACTAATCCAATTATTGTAAAATAAACCATGAAATCGGTGATTTTTCTAAAATGATGCAGACACTATCATCTATAAGCTTAGTATTTTCTAGTAAATTAGATTAATTTGGTTTTTTCTCTATTCATCGTGTAAAAACCATTGACTAAGGATTGGATTGGTCTGACACTACTCGCCCAGTACTTTTTCACTTGCATTCTCAGGTTTTATCTGTTTGTCTGTGACTTTCCTATCCAGTGTACTTAAATTGTTCTGAGCTTGGTGGCTGACTCTGCAATTTCTTTGGCAGAAATACGTTTGAGAGAACTTCCTGGGTTTCTTCCCAGAAAGAGGAAATAGAGTAGCAGAAGGGAGTTCAGAAGATGGATAAAATATCACTGAAAAGTAATGCTGCCCCACTGTGATACAGATAAAATGTTTTGCTTCAGGAAAAAAGTGAAGGTAACCCCTATAAAGGAATGTGTGAAAAGGATCTCATTCTGCTAACTGGACTTAAGACTTAGAGCTATGAATCCAGTATCGCTAGTTGTATTGATTGGCTTCTCTTCCTTGAACCATGACCCTTTTCCAAGAGGTGCTGTTATGTTGTGTAATTTCAGGATCTCACAAAATTAGGCTTTACTTGATGAACTGCTCTTCACAGTGGGATTGCTGCTTTATAAGCAATATATGCTGTCTGTAAGCCTTCAGTGGAGCAGTGAACTTTGGGTGAATGGTATGGTTGGAAATGCAGACCAGTGTAAGTCAATGTCTCTGTGATTACGATGCCTGTGCTGGCGCACAGAGGTGTGTGGTTTGTTTCGTTTTTCTCAAATAAGGTGAATTGCACAGTGTAGTATACTTACCCTGCTGCCTTGCACATCAAAACAGTGCTAAGGCAGAGAAGTTTGCATTGTGCTTTGATTCATGTACCCATCACCTCAGGCTTCCATGACCAGCGCCCAGTGGGTCTTGGCAACTTTCCTAGTACAGAGAGTATTCCCAGCAATGCCTACTACACTAATACTGTGCTGTTCATCTTCTAGATATAACAGGTATAATTCCTAAGGAACTCATCTATAAATAGACTACAAGGGACAAAGATGACAATGTATATACAGTTAACAATATTGTAAATATTTTAAGTAGGATGTGGGAACAGTTTTTAGATTAGTCCTCGCTGTTGAGTGTTACTAGCTCATTAAATTTTTTCCAAGCCTCTTGGTATTGGGTGTGTCTCTTAAAGCTCTAACTCTGGCTCGGTACCTCTGGAAAGAAGTGCTTAAAATGTGACCCGAGCACTAGCAGCTCCAAGGAGAGAAGGGAAAAGAGCCGCCTGCCCGGCCCTGGCCGCGGGGCGGCCTGGGAGCCGCGCGTTGGCCCGGGCCTTGGCGGCGGGCGGGCCCTTCCCCG
>VWPU01019878.1:0-17899 GCA_013398955.1 Callaeas wilsoni
AAAATACAGGTTTTTTTTTTTTTATACTGGTTCCCCCTCTGCTCATCAAACCATTTTTCTGCTAAAGATGTGTGTTTCTTTTCAGGCAAATAAATAATCTGAAGACAAAAGTTCTTTCAGAAAGCTGGCTGATGGACTACTATGGACTACTAGAAACACGTTCACAAAACAGATACCATCTACTGAGAATGCAAACTATGCATATTACAGGCCTGGCCCTCATATTTGGGGCTAGAAGCCTGTCACTTCTCACACTTATTTCTCAAAAATATGTCAACTTATATACATGTTCTTCATATGTCCACCTTCCTAGATTCTCTAAATATTTTACTAAATAACTTTAGTAAGAGTCTTTTACAATCTGTGCACAAAGACTAGAAAAGCTAAGGTTATTGCTTCATTGCAGCTTTCCAAATATAACAGCATGCAAGAGACAAAAAAGCTGTTGCCTGTCTAGCACCTGAATCCAGCAAGATCATAGATCAGATCCTTATCAGGCAGTAAGCTAGAAATACTGTCCACATAAAATGCCAGGACCTTGAAAGTACATAGTCCTTGTAAAGACATACAGGGTTATAGCAGCTTCTTATTTCAGTAACTGTCGTATTTTAAAAATTAACTACCTTTCCTAATCGAGAGAATATGTCTCCAGTCATCATTTAAATGCTGCAATGACACCAACGCCAGGGGAACCTTCCAAAAGTCAGCATCTGACACATCAAGTCTCAAATTAAAATGGCTTACTATACAGAAAAAAACCCCAACCTTTTATGACGGATCTTGTGTGTTCTGAAATTAGTATAACTGCACTGAACTGGATGATGAAAAAAGTCAGCTAAGCTCCACAATGAACAGTGATTAATAATGAAACAGCAAAAAGTGCACACCAGAAATATTCCACTTCATAATGCTATTAGCAGTAAGAAAAATGAGGTGTGTAGACGCAATTTATTGTCAACACCATCTTAAGAATTGCTAGAACAGCACTGTAAACCATACACCTTTAAATGACATTACAGTGCCCCTACCCTAAACTACTGCTAGTGGGTTCAGGATAAAGCAACCACACAAGCAAACATAGTGGTTACGCACTCATAATATGGAAATGCCCAGGGAAACAAAGATAAATCTTTGTGAAGGGTAACAATAAAACACATTATTTTTAACTTTTAGATCACCTGTACTTTTTTGTTACATCTCTGAGCAGCAGTGAGCTCCAATCTGATTTAAAGGACAAATTCAGTGACAGACTTGTTTTTCTATATGAGGAAACAATGTCTGCAGTCAACATATCTTTCTGTGTATGCAAATGTGACCCTGGTCCTTTCAGAAAGCTGGTCCTTTCAGGAACACCACTTTACTCCATCAAATATGCACTTTTAAAGCATTTCTCTACCTGCTCTGAATCTTGAATTCAGAAAAGCAGCAGCTCTCTATAACTTTAAAACAATAAAATCATGCATGATGAATCATTAGGAATATACTAAAATACTAGTTCATAATAAAAAGGCTAACAGCTTTCAGAAAAAATTATATCAAATTTTCTGTGCATGTGTATCATAAACCACCCGCACAGAGAATGCTGACAGGAGCCCTTCCTGGATCAAGATAAAGGCAGTTTACCAAAGAAAAGCAAAGGCCAGAAAAGAAAGCAAAGGAAAATTTTAAAATATATTCTTTACTTTCCATCAGCAGGGAATATGCAGCCACTTCCTATGCAGTAGGGCTTCAGTATGGGTAGCAGTTGCTTTGGAAGACAAACACCTTAATAATGAATCCACTCCCAGCTCCAACTGCTTAGCTTTTATTCCCGAGCACAGTGTTACATGGTATGAAATATCCCTTTCATTAGATTGGGTAAGCTATCCTGGCTATGTCCCCTCCCAAAGTCTTGACCACCCCTACCTTACTGGCCATTTGAGGGATGGCAATGGGCTGGAGGGATAGCACTGCTCAGCAGTGGCAAAAACACTGGTGTGTTATCAACAGTGTTCTGGCTGCAGATGGCTGCTCTGGAGAAAGCTAACTCCATCACAGAAAAACATCACATAATAAAATCCACAAATCTGCAAGACATTAATTTTCTTCCATTTCTTTTCAGGAACTGATCCTGATACTACATCATCAAAGGAAGCTGTGTTATAAAACTAATTCTATTGTCCAGAATTAACATTGGCCTAAACCACATTTATTTGTTACCCTGTAATACTGGTGACAATAGCAAACCACTTGAGAACGTACTGTTGCATTTTGATTCTTCATTGATGACTTCCACATGGAATAGTTTTACACATGTTGACACATGTTGTAGTTGACAGCATAATATATGAACACTATAATGGGAGATTACTGTCAGTGAGCTACTGTATACATTCTTCTATTCCTTACAAAACATCAGGTTTTAATGGCACTTGATAGAGCATAATGACAAAAATTGTTACATAACAATGAATACATAGGTTGCTCTGCACACTAAAAACCAGAAGTCAGGTTTCAAAATCCCAGGGCTCTGACCCTATGTCCAACAATAATTTCTCTTCATTAAAGTTAACTGTAACCAAAAGGGAAAACAAAAACCATATTGGTTAAATAAAAGTCTGCTTCTTATTTTCAGTTCTCTATTACTTTGCTTTATACCATTCTGAATTACCAAATTTCACCTTCACTGTATGTTACCAGTAATTTCTCTTTTAGTGAGTGCAAAAAAAATTGGGCAGAGACTATTTCTTTATTCCAGCCAGATCCCATCATCCTCTTTTTCATACAAAGCCAGAATTAAGTTCCTTTAACTTAGCTTCTTCTACCAGAGGCTTTTAGAAAAGGTTCCAAAAGAATTCCATCTTCATTACCTTTTCATTTAAAACTGCTCTGTATGAGTAGAGATTTTGTAAAGAGATCTGATATAGCCATAAAAACAAATGCATGCAGGATTTCAGGAATGCAAACACATTCAGCACTCCAAAGCCTGGTTCACTTTTCTTCACTATTTTATTTTGCTTAATTAAAGACATGATTCCTGTCTCTCAAATAATGCATTTTATATTCTTAAGCCATTATAGGTACAGCCTCCGGCAACAATACCTCTTAATTGCATAAAAAGTAACTTGAAAAGCAATCACGACATCTACCAAGCTTTTCCGTTTTCCATAAAAGATACAATAGAGGCTTTTAACGTCAGTAGTGACTCATGGTTTCTCAAGAGATGGATGAAGTCACTAGGATGCCCTCTTCAAAAGTCTGCTATTGCATGACAAGAAGCTTTAGATAAGTAGCTCGACATGCATCTTTAAGTATTTTATTTTTACATATCAATCACTTTAACAGCAAAGACATTCGGAACTTGACTTTTATAAGAATAAAGCAGGAAAAACAAGTGAAAGGGAAGTGACTCATCGCCTTTTTTTTAAATAAATGATTTTTAAAATAAAATACTTTTTATTTTAATGTTTTATAATAAGAAATATTAAAAATCATCCAGTATTTGAACAAGTCCCAGTACTTGTTTTCTCAAACTGCCTTCATGCTGCCATTGTGCCTTTCGAGGTTATGGTGGCAATCTTATCCTTGTATTAAAAAACTCCTTAAAACTTTCAACCAAAAAAAAAAAAACAACCCCAACAAATCACAGGAACAGATATCATTTAGGTTGAAAATGACCTACTCAGATCATCCAGTCCAACCCACATGCTCAAGCAATCAGCTAGTGAAGGCTATGACACTATGACATGCAGGTTCTGTTATCCCCAAAGACGGAGATTGCACAACCTCTGTGGGTAACCTGGGCCACCACTTGATTACCTGCACAGTGTGAACAAAGCAAAACACACAAAAACCAATAAGACTGAAATCCAGTATTAACTTAATTTCCTTTTTTTTCTGGAAATTAGACAGAAAGTTAATATTGTTTCTAAATACAAGGAATGCAAAACTAACCTGATTCCATACAGACTCCAAACAGACTCATCTCCATCTTTTCCCAGTTGAATAGCTTGAATTTGTATTAACTTGCAAATAGTTTTTACTAACCCGTGCACATTCCTGTTGACAAAGAGAACTGAGTTACTGTCAAGTATGCACCTACATTAATTGATTCGTACATAAGAGAAGGAACAAAACTGACACTTGAGACCTGGAGTTCTGCTTAAGGACCTCTTAACACATGCCCACACAGTTCTGGGCAAGTTGTGCATTTATATGTCTTTGTTTTTGTTTTCACATAATGAGCAAAACAGCGAAGAGAATATTAATGCATTGATTAAAACTTTTGACAGGTTGCTTCTACCATATGTTACAAGAATGAGAATACAAGGCAAATAGCACTTGGAACTGTCAAATCTTTAAAATACTTGTCACCACTCACAGACAGACTCTTTTCCATAAGGTGGTATGGCAAGCCAGGGAACATCTAGAGAGTCCCACAGTGGATCTCCTCACCACTAAATGCTTACTTTTATAGTTCAGATACAGGCAAAGTACTATATTCTCTCTTCTGTGCTGGAAAGCATTGACGCAGGTCAAAAGTGATAGAATATGCTTGTATTTCTCTCTCTCTTTCAAAAACAGACCACTTATAAGACATGCCTGTAATCTTTAAAATGACTGTTGTGACACCTGGCTCTCAAAATACTGAAATCTGACAATACAAGAAGACACTGAGGTTCGACAGAACTCTGCTGCAAAGCAACTAAGAGGAAGATGTGCTGCAGTCTTCCAAATCCCAGTATAGTCAACCTAAAACACAGAGGAGGAAGGAGATTTTTGGATGGGTGTAGGGGAGGGAGAGAACAACGTTTTAGATTCTTCACTGCTAGAAAAAGCCAGTTAAATGGGAATTTGCAAGTTTATTTCCCAGCTTCAATTGGGTAACTGCAAGTGGGAAAAAAACAAACCATAAAACACTTTTCCTGTTCTGAAACTCCTGTATTACTGGTCCTAATTCCCAAGCAGGAAGTGGGGAGAGAAGAGATGCTCTAGGCTTTGCACTCACCTCCTGAACAAAAGCAACACAAAGGCATGTCACATTGCAAGGATTTCCCCCATCTCCTACAGGCATGGATGCTCAGTAATGAAAACATTCTGAAAACATGCATACACACAAAAATCCTTCTGACAGTTTCTTTAAAATTACAATAATTAATTGTTTCACAGGTTTTTCAGTACATTGATTATTTATCCTTGTTCATTACTGAACACAGGCAGTGTTTTCCCATCATCATCTACACAGAATGCTGAAAACCAATCCTAAAAACATGTGAAAATACACATATGTATTTTGTAAACATATTTCCTATATATGCATGAACACACAAACATGCACATAAATACAATGTTCCATGAAGTTTAAACTCTTAGAGCATCAAAGGAAACACTGAGTCTTAAGAGTCAGTTAAAGTACAATAATATATACAATGAGCAGGTATTGTGAACCACACAAGTTAATTCAGATAAACATGAGAGCTTCATCTCTGCCAAAACAAAATGTCTTTTCTAGTGTGCATAATTCGATATACCTGACAAAATATAATCCAGTAGGTGCACTTAGCCCCTGCAAAATTCACTGTAACGGAAGAGAAGAAAGAATACAACACGCGTAGTCTTTGCCAATAAAATATACACCTAACTCCATTCAGCACTGGAAGTGCTCAGTGGTTGCAAATGCCCTTCTGCTGGCTGCCACGAGCTGCCAATTTCTATTTTAGCGACACTGCACCAAGCACTGCAAAGCTACACAGATGAAAATTTGGCAGGGAACAGGATGACAGACTGCAGACTACAATTCTAAGTCAAGGTAAAAAAAAAGTACTAGCACTGAAAGGAGGCAATCTGAAATTGTCAGTTTAATGAGCTCCTGAGGCTACAGACATTTTAAACCACAGACTTCTGTGGTTAGGCAACATAAACTCTGCTTTGCAATCTATAGTGTATGTGGTTTGAATTGTAGCAGCTTGGGGGAAGAGGGGGTGGCAGTGGGAAAGAAGCCAAAAATATATAAAAGGTTACTACATAATTTGCCAGCACTTGGTATAGAAACCAGTCACGTGTTGGTTTCACACATGAAAAAAAATTTTTAAAATAATCAAAGAATCATGCAGAAATGAGACAGATCATAGTCCCTTCAATATGTAACTGAGTTTGTTTTTAAGGCTAACTCAATCCTAAATACCCCATTTTACACTTTTTATTTTCTGAAGTACAGAGCTGTATTAACACTTCATAAACTTATGAGCTGTTGATACTGTAACAAACCCTCAGCTGAACAGGAACTTCAAATTTTTTCCTCTGCAAGCCACAACTGACGCCTTTTCCCTGGTCCTAGAACTATGAGCCAGACAAGATTAAGTGATAAAAGGGTTTTTTATCCTGGTATTTAATAAAGATCCTTAGGTGCAACAATTCCTCAAGGTGGAATACGGTGAAATGCACACATGCATATCGCATATACAATTTTATAGACCTTGCAAATTAACATATTTCACAAAGACTGCCCAATGAGCAGCTTCAATGAATGGTGTGACATCTCCCTGTTCTAAAGTACTCGCTCCCAGATGGGCTTGAGCGTAGTTTACAAAATAAGTTCTAGAAAGGGCCTTGGTTTTTCAAGATAGTGTAAGGCTTTCCGGCCCCCAACTGTGAGGCCTTTCGGATGTCTGGTTTTCTGGCCTAGCAGAATACCAGGACCTAAGCTAAGATATCACATTAAAGAATTTCAACTACATATGCTAAGAATACTGAGAATACATAAAAGGTATATAAAAAGAAAAGGCAAAAAATCATGACGGCAGCACAGCTAATAAAACTTTTACTCCACTTTATGTCACAGGACTCACGTTCTCATAGTCTTAGCACACATATTTTACTTATTCATTAACAATGTAGACTCCTCCCTTAACCCCAAAATGCCCCAAAATTTCATCATTTGAGGACAGGGTTTACAGAGATTACCCATATTATAAAAAAGTATTTACAAAACCTCTTCTAGGAAAATGTAGCCATGTATTGCAAACCCAGCACAGAAATAGCATCAGCACAGCAAGATCTTAGCTGTAAACAAGCAAGTCACCGGTTAGAAAAAATTTTTAAGCATTTCACTAGTTCACTCAAACCTAAGCTTACCTTTGGCTCAGACTGAACTGATTATGTGAAGGTGAGAAGGGGTGAAGAACATGTCTTGAACAGCATGGTTCTTGCAACCTGTGTGCTGAGTCCACCAGCATAACATACCACATACATAGCTCTAAATAGCTGGTTTGGCTAAAAACTCTACCGGTCTCTAGCAAGCAGATGACACAGGTTGGTGCAGAAATCTACTTAGCAGTCAAAAGGGAACTTAAGAAGGTTGGTAAATTTGAATGGAAGTCTCTCCCCAATTATTATTTGACTTCCTATTTCTAAATGTTATGCACAGTGCCTCTTTCCCTCACAATTGCATTTTCTCAGACAGGCAGTCTAAGTCAAAAGACCACTACAAGATGAAAGCATTCTATTTGCACAATTGTGTAGGAGGAAGTAGCTGCAAAGTAAAGCGATTTCTTCCTCAGCAGACAAAGAAACAAACTGCAGCATTCCTAATCCCAACACACATTCTTACAGTGACTTTATTTGAGCAACCAGTTTTTTGACTGACTGATGAAGTTATTTCCCTCTGTGCTGCTTTTGCCTGGGACAGGTTAATTCTCTTCACAGTGACTGGTATGGGGCTACGTTTTAGATTTGTGCTGAACACACGGTTGATAATATAGAGATGTTTTTGTTATTGCTGAGCAGGGCTTACACACAGCCATGGCCTTTTCTGTTTTTCATGCTGCCACACTGGGGAAGAAGTTGAGGGTGCTTGGCAGGCTGGGAGAAGACAGAGCAGGGACAGGTGACTCAAACTGACCAGAGGGATATTCCAGACCATATGACATCATCCTCAGTATATAAAGCAGAGGGAAAGAAGAGGAGGTGTTTGGATTGATGACATTTGTCTTCCCAAGTCACCATTACGTGTGATGGGGCCTACTCTCCTGGAGATGGCTGAACACCTGCCTGCCCATGGGAAGCAGTGAATTAATTTCTTGATTTGATCTGCTTGTGTGCACAGCTTTCACTCTCCCTCTTAAGCACTCCTTATTTCAACCCATGAGTTTTCCACCTTTTACCCTCTCCCTAATCCTACTGGTGGGGGAGTGAACTAGCAGCTGCATGAGGCTTGGCTGCTGCCTGGGGTTAAACCACAACATACTCCCCCATAATAGAAGTTGCTGCCATTTTCTTTCCCCTTTCTATGACAGTGGCAACAAAACTAAGCAGTTCATTGACTTCTGAGGTCTCACATTTCAAAGGTCAGAGCACTAGCCTGAACTACTAAAAATTTCAGCTTACATCCACAGAACACTAAGAGTTCTTATGTCAGACTCACATTGTCACATAGCAAAGGTGAAAGCAAAATCCTTTAGGAGAGTGGCAGGGCAGCAGCAGTCCTTAGTGCCATGGTGTATCTGAAGATACTGAAACAGAACTTTCCTCTTCCTCTGTATTTGTAAGGGAAAAGCAATGACTAACAACCAGATGAAAAAAATTAGGCAACCAAACACTACCTTGCTGAGGGAATTAGGTTGAGAGCTCCATGAAGAACGTAGTCAAGTTCAGCATGTTTCTCCACTACAAGTGCCACCAAGCCCTCACAGCAGGCTGTTCGCAAGGCAACCTTCTCACTGCAGCACTTCTCCCAAAGCAGGTTCAGAGCAGGTGTCTGAAGGCAAAAGCATGGGACACAAGTAATGAGAAGGCTCACCGCTGATTTATCTTTGCTCATCTCAAACACGCTTAAATAAAAACCAGCTCAACTGCTTCTCCTGAAACCTGAGAGAGCACAAGAGGAAGCTGGGATACAGACTCTATTCCTGATAAAACTCTTTGTGGGGACAGCTCCCACTTCTTGCCCTCTGCTGTCTAGGCCCATGGTCAGGCATAGCACTTACTGTCTCTGACAGAAAGGTAAATGCAGATGAATTTTTCAGCTCTGCCTATGCAGACAGAATCATGGAATGGTTCGTGTTGGAAGTGACCTTAAAGACCATCTACTTCCAACTCTGGGCCATGGGCAGGGATGCTGTTCACTGTCAGGCTGCCCAGGTCCCCATTCAACCTGACCTTGAACAAATCCAGGGATAGGGCATCCACAGACAGGTTATCATCAATTTCCTGATTTAAAAAATAAGGATGCAATTGGAGACAACTCAGAAACTGCCATGATAAGCTGTGTCTACAGCAAGGTGTAGCACAGATAGCTAAAGACAGGCGTACAAGGGGCTATCCAAAAAATCTTTACTAAACATGTGAAGTTCTATTTGCTAGTAAGCATGAAGATTTGGCAGTAACCATCAAAACCGCTGCTTGTTTCCATGGTAAATTAGTATTTACAGATTAGTTTGCTGACTTTGTGACTTCCAAATGGAGAACAAGGAAGGTTTTAAAACAAGCAAACACCGCAAAATGCTCTTGAATATAAAGGGAGTCTGCAATGTATAACCAGCAAAATCTTATGCTTCTCAGCATTTTAGAAGCTGTTGCTGTATTTCAGTCTAATACCTTTATAAAAGCAGCATTAAGCGGAAAATATCAGCTTCCAGCTCAAAACAGAACATAATTTGGGAAAATGATTATGATCGGGACTGTGAAAGAGCTTCTGTTAGATAAACTACACAGCTCCAATACTCCCTCACATCAAAACTTAGCACTTTCCAGGTCTGGGTTTGTCAGGGTGAAGTCCCTAGACACTGGAATAAAAATCCACAGATCATTTTCTGTTCATTTCTAGACATGTCAGCTTTTGGAGAGAAAAACCAGAGGAGCAAATCCTAACTGACACCTTTCCCATTTGCTGTGACACTTGCAATTGCCAGCATTTCATACACCTCTCTCTTAACAAGACACGCACTTAAGTGAGCTTGACTCATTTAAAATGCAAAGTATGCCTTTACATCCTGGTCTCTCCTAAAGAAATGCAAGCTCTAGTTAACTGATATGAAATATAACACCAATGCAGGCATGTGAAACACCGTACTTTTGTAATTTTTATAGCAATGGAAACAAATTTCCATCCCAAGAGACAATGTCTCAGTCTATGTACTTCACTCTCAGTAACATAAATAAACTCTCTTAAACTGAACATAGCTAGATATAGGTATTCTACAGAATTAAGGCTTCTGCCATTAATTCTTGTAATGGAAGTAAAACTGCTCTTCTGATGCCAGAGTTTAACTGTTTCTACCTGTGTGCCCAAATACATATTGATAACTGTCTTATTTAACTTCTAGAATTGTATTAAAATTAAACAGTGGAGAATGGGGAAACCTAGAAAAAGTACACAGAATAATCACATAAGGATGAGAGAGAAGACAAAAGTGAAAAAGCGCCACAGACCTGGTCAGAAGCCTGTCTGATCTTCTTTGAAGAAACTTTTTCTTTCAGTATTGCCGCAATCAGATGGCCCACTGCCTAAAGAGGAAACGAAATAAAAAACATACACAGATGCATTAAAAGAAATAAAATGAAACGAAAGAAGAAGAAATAAAAACCACATGCATGATTTTTAAATCCTCCATTAAGAAGTCTTTACAATGCTGTTGCATATGATCATTTTATTATGATTGAAATACCAACCTTATGGGTATTAAAGCTGAAATATGCTTTAGGGTCAAAAATTCCATACATTGATACACTCACTTTTACTGTTATGCAGAGGCACAAAAGAAACAAACTTCCATAGGGCTCCACATAAGTCCAAAGGCCTCTTTGTACAGGTACACAGGTATTTAGGAATTGCAGATATTTTAATACAACAACTTCAACAAACTTTATAACTCCCCTGCTGCAGAGATCTCCATGTCCTTAAAAGCATTAGTAATTACTAAATCCTGTACTATACAGGGAAGCAGAAGCGAGAGAGGAAGCAGAACACAGCAGATCTAAGCAACTTGCCCAAATTTTTGCATCTCAAGTGTGGTCTTAAGCACTTTGCATATTTCCTTATCACAGTTCCTGCCAGAAATATTTCATTTTCTTTAAACAGGGCATTTGACATTAACATTATTCCTCATTAAACTATTCTGTGGCAGAAATCATTAACAAGTTTTAAACAGTCAAGGTCTTCAAAGCAAAAAGCTTCAGTTCCCCAAAACGACCCAGGTTTATTCTTTTGAGATGAAGACTAAGCTCCTCATTCTATTTTAGCAGAAATAACTAACTGCCTTTCAAAATGTAAATGTGAACCGAAATACACTTAAAGGCGTCAGGTTGTTTGAACCTAGCCTTTGTTTTCTGACTCATCTCTAACGACTTACTCTGTCTTGTTTCACAATTATTGATACTGTTACACAGAAAACCCATTCTGTGAAAGACAGAAAGACATGTTTTCATAGCAACAGCACAAAAATGTTTCAGACTATCAATGTCCCCAGAATAGCTGCTGCATCTACTCTTCTCTGGTATTGACAGATCATTACTTTTAGAAAAAGTAAACTAGGCAAACAAGGAATAAAATTAAAATTAGCATTTCATTTTTGTTAGTGTATAAAAAGACAGGAACAGATTATTTTCAATGTTTCCAGGTTCCTTCTCCTTTCAAGATTTATTTCCACTTCATTTAGGTACTAATTGCTAACCTGTCATAATAAACTGAAACAAGAGCTTACATTTCTTGGAAAGATGGCACCTTAAGCACTCCAAGACTACAAGGACTATGCTTTTCACAGGTAAGAACTCTAACACATTTGACTTAAAAAGACAGATTATTTGGAAATCTTACTCTTGAGGAAACAGAAGGAGAAAACGGGACCAAGACAGATATTTATCTCTATTTGTCTGCAGCTATCCCATCGCAAGAGCAACAGTGCGCTCCCCAGGCAGATCAGATCCCCTTCAGTGCACTTAGGGAAGCCTACATTATCGTTTTGTGTTTAAAAGGACCTTCAGAAGTTAATTCACACCAACATCCTTAAAATACTTCCATTACACAGGAAAAGGGGCTTATCAATAGAAACCTGGCTTTTGCAGTGACCTAGCTATACAGAAAAATAAAAATACAGATTAGCTCCCTGCATTTCTAGAACCTGATTAAGCAGTAAAACTTTATGACCTACAAATCTATGTTCAAGTTCCTCACTTTTCTGATTGTGTGTAGATTACATGTTCTGCAGAGCAGATATCTTGGTTGGTCCCAGAAAGAGAAGACATCTCTCTTGAAGTTGAATCCTGACCTGATTATAGTTTTCCAGGGGTCACAGAATACAAGTGTAAACTATCAAAACAGCCAAAACTCAGGACAAAATCAACCAAAGCACATCAGCAGACCTTAATGATGTGCAGCTGTAGTAACGAGCCAAGACATTTAAGCAATACAACAGTGTACCATGGGGACATTCTGCACTGAAGAAAAATTAACTGTTTCAAAGATGCTGAGTCTACTCATCAAGGCTAGTAATGATATAAACTCCTCTGCAGTGCAAGACACTTTGTTAGACCTTAGATGAACTTCATCTTTCAGGGACATGGCTTTCTCTCCCAAATGCCAAGCTGATGACAAGTGGACTTCCGCATCTCTCTTTCAAACCTTTTTACTGTTAAACCAACATGAACTGACTGAAATGAAGAAGCAAGGGAGGCACCAAGCTGCACAGACTGCATTCTGATCAACTTTTTTCAACAAACAAATGGGTACATATTTAATCCTAAATTCAAAACAGGATGAAGAAGAAAACAGGGAAATTAGCAATGAATTTACAGCCAAAGAGATACATTTTTAATACTGAAATGAGAAATGGCCAAGGCAAAGAACATACATGTTTTAACCAGAGACTATTACTCCTATCACTCTTTCCTGTCCATTTAAACACACTATGCTAAACATTTTTGTGCATGAGAATTTCAGGTGAAAATGACAAGGCGCCAATGTGTTGATCAGAAAATAATGGGGGCTGAACAGAGCTGCGCTGCATACAATTATCCTTTGATTACAGACAAGAATGCAGTAGTTCATCAGTTCTCATCACAAAGGAAGAAACAGAGCAGTATTGCAGTATGAAGTATTGCAAAGTATTTTGGCCCCACACACGGCATCTGGTAATTTCTGGCTTCTCTTGAGATCACAGGGTCACTAAAAACCACTCGGCCACACTCCAACCTTCCAGTCATGGAAAGTTTCTGATTTTCCTGAAGAGACTTTATAGTGATGAGCAATTATGTCTTATGTTTCCATTACACAGAGAGGGCAACTAGGATTTGATTGCAATTTAAGAATACCCTGTTTCTCTGGTTTTCTGACTTTGGAAAAAAAAAAATAGATAGGCAGATAGGCAGCAGCTGTTGGAACAAATATTTGCACAGACAACTTGATTTGTTTTAATGCTTTTAAAAAATTACCTGTGACTGAACAACTGCATTAGGAAATTCAAATCGCTTCTTGATGTCATCCAACATTTTTGCTTTGTCATATGACACTAAATTTCACTCTGCAAGAGAGATTGAAAAAATATACTTAGGACTAGGACAGCATGCTATTTTCTGTACCCCATCCCCCCACTCCAGAGTTATGTCGTATTTAACAACAGATCCAAGTATTAAAGCATTTTCTTCCCCCTCTGAAGTCTACAATATCACCTCGTCTTTTGGGCTTGAACCATGAAATGCTGAATACTCATTGGTCCTGCACAAAGAATGGGTTATAGACACTCCTTAAAGCTGCAACAAATACACCATTCCATATCGCACAGCATATGTATACTCTGAGAGCATGTATCCTTGAGAGCATTTTAAGTATATCTCACTGACCTGAAAATGACACAGCTCCAGAGGCGTGTTCACAGTCTCTCAAACATGATTTAAAATGTAAAATTATCCACACACTTTCCATAACCTCATGCAAAACCGGAAGTAAAACAAACAAAAGACCAACCTGTGAGACTGCAAATGGTAACTGTAGTTACAGGCTGGAACACTTAAAGCGAAAACCTCCTCTGTAAGTTGGAATATGCAGGTACTTGCAAGCACACATGAACCTACATTAAAGAGAAATTAGAAGTCAGTTTGTTGCTCACCAATGAAACTGATGGCCACAGCAAATACTAAAATATTTCAGTTTACTATAAACTCACCTCCAGTCACTTGGTCACAATGGCTTTCTTAAAAAACAAAAAAAGCTAGTACTTGTTGAAAACCTAAGTGTAATACTTTGCAATAAGCACCGAGGAAATATATATATGCACAGTACTCCAATTCCAAGTCATGCTATCGGTGTGATGTATTCAGAATCTTGCCACTGATTTTAAAAAAGATGGAATTAAAGCCTGGATACAAGCTAATGCAGCACGTGCCACAAA
Organism: Callaeas wilsoni; assembly: GCA_013398955.1. Classification (NCBI taxonomy): domain Eukaryota; kingdom Metazoa; phylum Chordata; class Aves; order Passeriformes; family Callaeidae; genus Callaeas; species Callaeas wilsoni. The sequence goes on from VWPU01019878.1 coordinate 14,361, forward strand.
AAACACCATTTTGCAGCAGGAAAACGCAAAATGAATTGTTACATTAATAGATCAGTGAATACAAATTCCTCACAGTTAAGCAGTGAGATATTCCCATATACTCATGGATTATATGTCTGACAGTGCACGAGAAAAATACCTACACTGATGCTGGTATGGGTTTGTATAATTTTAGAATAGATGTAATTGCATTTTGAGACAGTAGGTGTCCATACAATAAATGAACATACATTAAACTTCAGCTGATATCTTGCTCTTAAAAAAAAAAATATTGCTACAGCAAACAATTCCAGACATACCTAGATCTGTTGAGCATGGCTAATAACTTCAGTGGATCTAGATGTACCAACCTATTTGCATATATAAACCTGAGCCCCTTCAATTCTACCCAACAAGCATCAAAAGGAGGTAAGATTCCTTCCTGGGCAGTTTTGACACAAACACACTGGAATTATATTGCATCTCTCGTCAGGTTTTTTTTCTTACCCACATTGAAGGGAAAAACTACTGCAGGATCATTACAAGCACAGAACATACTTTCAATGTAAGCAAAAATCAGCTATTCCAGACAGACCAGAAGTCTGTTGCCCTTGCATCAGACACAAATCCTAAATTTCTATCAATCTAAACTACACATCTACAGGATAGTTACAATGCAACAGCTATATCAGTGCAATTAAATTAATTTAAATACTACCTAAACAGTTCATCATTCTTCAGCGTTTAGCCTTAGCAAAGGCAACTGCATATGTATATAGAATGCCGGTAAAGTTTACAGGATACACGAATAATCAAGGCTGGCAGAGATCTAAAGATGCTTTTTGTTAAACCTCCCATTCAAAGAAAGTTCAGACATGTAGTCAGACCAGGTTGCTCAAGGCTTTGCCCCAGTTTGGCTTTGAAAACCTCTCAAGATCAGGGAAGGCACCACTTTACTGAGCTGTCCTGATCAACAAAAGCTTTCTCCCCATCACTAGTCTTTAGCTCTTTTTGCTATGGAACTCCTGTGAAGTGCCTGGCTGTGCCTTCTTTCATCCCCCTCCCATTGGTGCCTGGGCTGCTACTGGGTACCGCTGTTCAGCGGTCCCTCCTCCCAGCTGAACAGTCCTAGAAACCACAGGCTCTCCTCACAGGGCAAGGGCCCCAGCCCCATCATTTCAATGATCTGTGCTGAATTCAGTCCTTATGGTCAGTATCTCTCCCTACACAGGGATCCAAAACTGGACATGCCAAATATAAGATCTAAAGAGTGCTGAGCGGAGGTGGACAAATCTCACCCTAACAGAGCTCTGTCACACGTCCCAGGGCAATGCCTGCCAAGGCCCATGGTCACCCCATGGAACTGCTCCCCAGCCCATCCTGTGGGCGGTGGGCCAAGACAGGGCATTTGTCACTGCTGAAATTCCTGAGGTTGCCATCACTCGTTCCTCTAGTCCATGCAGAAAGCAGCCCTGCCAGCAGGCACATATCCTACCTTTGACACAGGAACAGGGTGGGAGACAGTATTGAAAGCCTTGTTTAAGAGGAGGTAAATGACACCTACCCCTCCACTTGACAGCAAATCCAATTATTATTTATTAAAGGCAATCAGGTGGGCCAAGCATAATTTTTCCTTGCTAAATCCATACCCATGTGTTTTATTCCTAGTAAGAACCACTGAATCAGACAGTTCAAGAACAAAGATTTCCAGAGCTCATCTAGTCCAATCCTCTCATCAAAACTGGTCTGAATAGATCATCTGCCTCTCTACCAAATCCAGTGAAGTCCTGAAAACCCACAAGGATGGAAGTGGCAGAGTCACAATCCCTGGAAGTGTTCAAGAAATGACTGGCTGTGGCACTTTGGACTATTGCTTAGCTAATATAGTGGTTTTCAGTAAAATGCTGGACTTGATGATCTTGAAGGTCTTTTCCAACTTCCACGATTCTATGATTGTGGGTCCCTTCCACCTCAGGACATTCTATGACATACCATCAACCACACACATAAAAAACCATCCACCCCAAAAAACCCACCGAACACACACACACAGGCATGCAAAATAAAGAAAGAAAAAACAAGGTATTGGAAAGGGACTTTGGCTTGTTTTCCCAACTCAGTCAATGTAAATGATAAGCTTCTGTGTAGCCCTGAGCTTGACTTACTGCAAGATGGCCACAAAGTTGCTCTATCACAACCCCTTGACTGGAAAAGGGGCAAAAAAATGATTAAGGGCTTATGACATAATGACAGGAAGATCACTCAGCAATTGATGTTATGGGGAAAACTGACTCAAGCAAAGGGAATTTATTTTTACCAATGAAATCTGAGTAGAATAGTAAGAAATACAAAAAACTCTAGAACACATTCCTCCTACCTTTCCCTTCCTCCTTGGGTCAATTTCACTCACTACCAACTTCTCTACCTCTTCCCCCTGAATGGAGTAGGGGATCAGGAAATGAGATCACAGCCACACTTTTCCCAGCTCCAGCACAGGATCCCAAACACAGTCTGCAGCTCTTCATGAACCATTCCAGTGTGGGTCCCTTCTACAGGGTACAGCTCTCCAGGAACAGACTGGTCAAGTGTGGGTCCTAACTCTTGCCAGAAAACCTATTTTAGCATGGGCTTCTGTCTCCATGGACCCACTAGTCCTTTCAGGAGCCCGCTCCAGGATGGGCTCCTCTCCATGGAATAACAGACTCCTTTGGTGGTCTAGCATGGGGTTCTCTACTGGCTGCAGGTGGACACCTGCTTCACCATGGACTTCCATGGGCTGCAACACACACAAGCTGCTTTACCATGGTCTTCACCATGGGCTGCAGAGCAATCTCTGCTCCAGCACTGGGAGCATCTCCTCTCCCTCCTTCTGCACCTTGGTGTCTGTAGGGCTGTTTGTCTCATATTCTCACTTCCCTCCTTGCTTTGCTGTTGTGTAGCAGTTTTTCACCTTCTTAAACTTGAGGTGCTGCCACCGTCATTGATGGGCTTGGCCCTGGCCAGTGGCCGGTCCATTTGGAGCCGGCTGGCATTGGCTCTATCAGACATGAGGAAAGGTTCTGGCAGCTTCTCACAGAGGCCGCCCCTGTAACCCCTCCGCTACCACATCCTTGCCATGCAAATCTAACGAAGCAGCCTAACGCTAAGAGGGACAAGCATTGCTAACTCAAGTGAACCAGAGAGGGGCTGTCACGGCGCTACACCTTCGGATCTGGTCCAGTTCTCCAAAAGAAACTCCGTCAAGGTAAGTTAAGCTAAGTAACAGAAAATGATCGCACGGAGCACTGAGACCACATTTCCCTTATGTACTGACTCCTTTCGCTCTTTGGCTCCCTTTTAAGAACTCTCGATTCAAACCAGTGTTCCTGCCAAGCCAGGAGAACACCTGCACACACCCTCACCGCTTGCGTGCGACATACGCAAACGTCTCAGAGCAACCAGCTTTAAATAAAAATGTAAAACAAACAACACCCCCTCACACAGGGCAGTAGCGGCAGCTGCCTTTACTTCGCTGCCGTCCTGACGCCGCGGATCGGTCCCGCCGCCCGCCCCGCCGCCCC
>VWPU01019879.1:0-28399 GCA_013398955.1 Callaeas wilsoni
AGCCGCCGCCGGCGGGGCGCGGGCTGCTGCTGCTCCCGGTGCCGCTGCGCCGGGCTCCGGGCCGCCTCTCGCCCGGCCTCCCTCCCGCCCTCCCTCCCCCCGGGCAGGGCCAGAGGGGCGGGCTCGGCACGGCGGGACTCACCCCCGCCCGGGAAGGGGCGCACCTAAAAGGAGGTGTGTTAGCCAGGGCAGGTACCGAGCAGCCGAGGGTGTCCCGAGGAGGAGTGGTTGGTCCTGCTATTCACCAGAGCTCCGGAGAAAGAACACGAAAGACGCTACACTAAGGAGAAGAGGTGCAAATATATTTTTAGGGTAGATGACAGCTATTAAAATCTGCAGTGAGTTTCAGAAATGCTGCAGTTCGGCGCTGTAGAGAGCTGCGGGGTTTCTCAGCCACACTTTTGTCTACGTGTGTGTGCTGATGGGATGCGGACATCTCGATCATGACTCATTGCTCCAGTTTTTACACCTCTAAGTTCAGTATCTGTCTGAGCGGGTCACCCTTTGCAGCTGGAAGGAAGAAATGGGCACCCACAAAGGGACATTCAACCTATCGTGGGTGTCTTCCTGATAGCCCTCTTTATTAACTACAGTAGGACCATAAAGTTACCAGTTCAAACGTAGACTTCTAGTTTTGTAGACATCTAAGATTAGTTGAAATCTCCTGGGGGATGAAAAGTCAACAAGATGTTGGCTTCAGGTGTTTAAATTAAAATGTATCGTGTCAAAATCTCCAGCCCAGCCCCTGCCTGACTTTGGAAGATGCTCACATAAGGAGAGGACCGTGATCCCATCTTCCTGGTTAACGCATCCAGCTGTCAGGAAAGTGAGGACTCTGTCCTGCTGATGGTGTAGTGGGAGCTGCCGACTGTCCTGACCTCTAGGCAATAGGTGGCATCCTCTGTAAACACTACTGATATTTAAGTATAATGTGCAGGGTGAAATTCAGAGAGGATAACACAATTCTTGCCCTTGGTGTGCGATGCTTTGACTCCCAGAAGAGTCTGTGTGGTATATATGCACCTGTGGTTAGACACATGACACAGCCTTTGTCAATGACACCACATGCAACAGAGAGCAGAAACAACCCACTAGTTACATAGCTTCTAAAAATGCTCCATCTGTAGTACAGATTTATAGATACACAGCCTGACGATACTGCACATAGTATGAATGTCTAGTTACTAAATAATAATCTAATTTTTAATTTGTCAGGCAAAGTACAAAGAACAGGAATCAATGTGAGACAGAAAAAGCATCCTTCTCTTCTGTCCAGGTGGTGAGCCAGTAGTCTGCCTGCTAATGCTTTACTTGCCCCATGTTAATAAGTGCTAAAGACTGGGCTTCCTGCCCTTTATAGTGTGCCGAGTGAGTAGATGGTGCCAAACAAGATCTGTGAGCTCCTGAGTAGAAGAATGTCGAAATTATAGCATTGGAAAGGAAATTCTGCCTCGACATACATTTCACTGCTTATATTTTTAAACACCAAGATATACCAGTATCTCACACTCAGCAGTGTGAGTTTCACCTCTGATTCAATAATACCAGGATTTCATCCAGACTCTCAAACAACTAAAGGAGAACAACAGAATAAAAACACACTTGCCAAAATCAGGTTACCATCTTGCCAAAAAAACCCCTTCCCCATCCAAAAACCATGCATACTTAGTATTTTGAGAGTCTCCAGTGTAGCTGTCTTGTGTGGCATCATGCAAAATAGTAATTTGGATAGATTTACCAAGGTGGGATCCTTAGAAGTACCAATGAGAATGGATAACTCTGAGATGCCAGGATTTCCCCTTTGTAAGACAAAATACAGGGCTGGCAGTAGCATCAGCACCACTGATGGCCAATGAACCATGCCGCAAGACACGTTACTTTAAACTAATTTTGTATGGGTTTCTATGACACATACTTAGGTCTAAGAACTAAAATCAAGGTCTTAAACCTGCCTAACTGAAGTAAAGCTGTCTTGCAAAGAATGAAACATCTCACAGAGTAAGACAGCCTGTCAGACAAATACAAAACTATAGAAATAAAACTATGTATTTCTTACACTGATTTTTTTTCAGACAGTGGAGCTACAAACTTCTGTGGCAACTGTTCTAGAAAAAATGAAAGATACAAATAACTTAACCGCAGGCTACATATTTTAGTAAAGATAAAATCATAGTTGTTAGAAGATTATCAAACCAAAAAAGAATGACAGTAAATGTTTTGTTCTGCACCTTCACAACGGTTCCTCTACTGCAAGAGGATTAGGCTGTAAGAGTTTACTTCAGTTGTTTTGGGTTAGAGCTTTTTTGGCACAGGGAGATGCCAGCAAAGCCAGTATTCATTTTGCCACCCAGCAGGTGCCTAAGCTAGACTTGTAATCGTTGAGCTCCAGCCTTCCTGAGGGAAGTACCTACTTCACGAGAAGTACCTAATTTGAGCATTGGGGAGTGGACTGCTGGTCTGAATAGAGTGGGAAGAGATCAGCTTTCTCTTTTCTTGATTTTCAGTTCTGTACTGTGTTCTCTCTTCAGCACAGATAAGGGGGATGATTTTCCCTATCTAGGCTTTTTCTGTAAATCATAAAGACACCATTTACATATACAAATGATCTGCATCTCCTCCTAAGATCAGGACAGTTCTGTACCCAATGGAGACAGCCAGGTTCTTCTTCATTGATCTGTGAAGTAGTCTGCCCATTTGGCATCTATCTCCTGCCACTTTTTTGGTGATAATTCTGTGCTTAATATTACTTTGCAAGGGGGGGAAGGGGGGGAAGAATATAGGCATAACATGTTCTGTATACTTTAGTATTGCAGTATTTCCTTTCTAGTTTCCAAGCTTGTCACTGTAAGTACTGGCTGTTTTTAATATAACATAACATTGGCTTCCTGTGTATTATCTCCCTAACTTAATTTTTGCTCTTCTGTCTCCCACGGTGCTTCTACTGTCAAGAGAGACAGTAAATGCTGGAATGCAGCATTTCAGCCTCAATAATTTTTTATCTTCAGCAGAGGCTTCAAAATAGAAATAGTTGCCTCTATATCTCACAATCTTTCAGCTCTTACATGCTCTTGTCATTTTCACAGGGTACTTTGTGAGCAAAAATAGCTTGATTTGCTGATAAAATTAAACATGCTTTGCACACGGAGCACCGCCCTCAAACATCCTGACTGTTAATGAGCTCTCTGCTTGCACATGTTGTCACTCACAGGCTTCAGCCAAGAGGAAGTCCGTGGTTAGTAGCAGCTTAAAAACCTTCCAGAAGCCAACAAGCTAGGACTAATATTCTTATTTTTGAAGCTACTTTGTCCTCAGATGTTCCAACATGTGCAATACCACATGTTTCACATATGGGACCAGACTTAGTAGCTCACATTTCAGAAAGGACATGTTGAGAATAGTGGGAAGGACAAGCTGGTCCAGGCGAGATGGCTGATGCAGAAGAGACTTTTTGCAGTGTAGTTTTCACCAGAAGTGGAACAGAGATTGAGGACCTGCAGAAGATCAAAAATGTCACACAAATTGAGAGGCTTAATGGAAATTTAGAAGATCTGAAGAAAGTGGAAAGTAAGACAAAAGCAGAATAAACTTCTAATCCAGGGCTGGTAAGCAATTGGGTGGAAGTGGCTTCAGATGCAAAGCCACATTCAGAAGGTAGCAATTCAGCTTTCTGCATGTACACCTGATGTCACTCTTGAGCACCTGCAAGGAAGACAAGGAAATCATGCAGGAAAACTGTAGCATCCTTAACTACCTCAGTCTGTGTACTCCTGATCATTACACTGGCACAAGTCCAGACCTCTGAGCTTCTCTGTGGGCTGATTTGAGAGAAGCCAGATGTACAGTTATTGGTCACAACCAGTACAGCTTCATGAGAGGAAAGTCCTGCTTATGAAACCTGATTTCCTTTTATGACAAGGTAACCCACCTACGTGATCAAGGGTTTGAATTTCAGTAAAGCTTTTGATACTGTCTCTCACAGTATCCTTCTGGACAAAATGTCCAGCACGCAGCTGGATAAACACATCATGGGATGGGTGAGCGACTGGCTCACAGGTCAGGCATAAAGGATGACAGTGAATACAGACATCAGACTGGTGACCCGTCACTAGTGGGGCTCTGCAGGGCTCTATCATATCCTGTGCTCTCGCACATCTTCGTAAAGGGCTTGGATGCAGGACTGGAAGTGATACCAAGCAGGTTCACAGACAATACAAAACTGGAAGGAGCTGTTGCCTCCCTCAAAGGCCAGGAGGCCCTGCAGAGAGACTTCAACAAATCAGAGGGCTGGGCAATCACCAACAGTATGACGTTCAACAAAGGAAAGTGCCGGATTCTACACCTGGGATGGGGCAGAATGTATGGACAGACAGGGGAATGAGATGCCAGAAAGCAGCACGGAAAGGGACATGGGGGTCCTGGTCAAGTTGAACATGAGTCACTAGTGTGCCCTGGCAGCCAGCAGGGTCAACCGTGTCCTGGGGTGCATCAGGCACAGCATCACCAACCGGGCAAGGGAGGGGATTGTCCCGATCTGCTCTGCACTGGGGCAGCCTCACCTTGAATATTGTGTGTAGATTTGGGTACTGCAATACAAGAAAAATGTAAAACTATTAGAGAGTGTCCAAAGGAGGGCAATGAAGATGGTGAAAGGCCTTGAGGGGACACTGTATGAGAAGTGGCTGAGGGCACTTGGTCTGTTCAGCCTGGAGAAGAGCAGACTGAGGGGAGACCTCATGGCAGTCTACAACTTCCTCATGAGGGGAAGAGGAGGGGCAGGCACTGAGCTCTTCTCTGTGGTGAGCTGTGACACAGGACCCGAGGGAATGGCCTAAAGTTGTGCCAGGGGAGGTTTAGGTTGGATATTAGAAAAAGGTTCTTCACCCAGAGGGTGGTTGGGCACTGGAACAGGCTCCCCAGGGAAGCAGTCACAGCACCAAGCCTGACAGAGTTCAAGAAGCATTTGGACAACACTCAGGCACATGACGGGACTCTTGAGGATAGTTCTGTGCAGGGCCAGGAGTTGGACTTTGATGATCCTTGAGGATCCCTTCCAGCTCAGCATATTCTGTGATTCTGTACAGCTTCAGGTTTTGGTTAATACAATCACATAGCCACCATGCAACTCATACCACCCAATGGCTCTGCAAAAGAGCAGGAGCAGCAGAAGGGCACAAGACTCCTCTGTACCTCTCAGACTGAGGGGAGCTGGCAGTTGAGTTTGGGGACCAACAGTATGTGTGGAGTTGAAAGGGAGGGGATTCTCCCTTCTCTCCCAGATTTCTCCAGTTATTCCTACTAACTGGTAAAGTTGTAAAGTTAGGTCTGCTGCTGCTCTCTGCTTCCTGACATAAGAGCTGGGCACAGAGAGTGAGCTGAGAAAGTGTTCAGATTAAGCCAAATTCAGCACTGCAGCCTGTGTTTGGGCTAAGGGATGCTTGATAGCCCAATTCAGCATTGTGGAAACCGCTGCAGCAGCCTGATGGGTACCTAGCTAGGGGAGCTCTTCTGCACCCAAGAGAAGCAGAGATGTTTTATTTCTGCTTTTGATTTTTTTAAAAATTAAGATATAACTAATATATTACACTGTAATCGTCAGAGTAGGGATTGTCTGTGGCTTTCCAAGAATGTGAGATCTGAGTATTGAAATGGCAAAAAAAAAACCAAACCAAACCAAAAAAAAAGGGAAGCAGGAAGGTTTGGGGTTTTTTAAATTTAAAACATGGTTATGTCATCAGTCATCTTGTGAGCTCCTCTAACTTCCTCTAAGAAAGGAAACTAATGCCATCATTGAAAAGGATAGAAAACTCTACTAGGAAATGTAATAAGAAAATGCAGGAGGTGGAAGGCAGAGCAAAGCAAGCTTATGTATTTGTTGAGGTTCAAGATGAAGCTCAGAAGGAAGTATGTTATTATTTATAAAAGTAAATTCAGATAAACCAGCAGCAATGAAAGAAAAAAGCATCTATTCCGTGATCCAACTCAATGCTAATGTAACTTGAGTCTTCCTAAATGCCGGCAAGGATGACTGTAATCTGAAGGCTTTAAACCTCTCCCCTGCAGAGTGGGCTCTCTTGTCCTGTTAGCAAAAAGGCAGTTCTCTCACAGCCCAGAAACACACTACACCAATAGCCAGCACCTCCATCACACTGCCTGGCAATTAATAGTAGCTACCAAATTAAAATGACTCCTATGGTAATGTGTTTGGGGTCTCACAGCTTTGAGTACAAGAGCTGCCTCTATACTAAAATGTGTGGGAAATAATAGTTTCTAATGGCAGAAACTGTGAATCTTTTTCTGTTTTCTCTCATCATCACAGGCTTACTATTACTGAATTAGAGATGCTGATTAACAGCAAGCTTTTGCAACTCAACAAGTTAAGCCATTGTGTCGGCATAATTAAGGAACTGATTCTTTCACAGTTCACTCAAGCGAAGAAATTAACTAGAAAATATAAGACCTATTTTTAATGGGGGATTTTTTTCCCCCAAAGTAACCCCTCCGACAGCTATTGTAACAAAATAATTGCAATTCTCCTGCAGCTTCCTAAGGCAACACTTTCATGCACAGAATATAATTTTTGGACTGAGCATCTATCTGCTTTTTTATTCACTTCAGCCATATGTGCAAATCTGTACTGGCATATGCAAATGAAAGTGCTGAGTGCTCAATCACTGCACCTACTTTATAAATATGTCCCATCAAGTTTTCTAAGGATAATTTTGCAAATTCAGAATTTCTGAATAATTTCTGCAAGTTATTCCCGGGAGACATTACTGTGCCTGTACAGAAGAAAGACAAATGCCAGAATGTATAATTGACTTGAAAATTAATCTTGTTTATGCTTGTGCTAGATTATTTAACTTTCATGAGGAAAATGTTAGCAGGCAAAAAGACATTGATTCTGGGAAATTCCTGGGTTCCTGGAACCTCTGGGAACCAGTTTAACTCCCTGCCTGTCATTACTGTTTACTAATGAGGAAGCCTTCTCTGGGCTTGTTATGCAGTTAATTGGGGGTTTCCAGCTGGAATGGTAGTCAGCAGTCCACAACTTCTTTTTGCAGCTCTCTAATGAGTGCAGCAGATTTGAAAATTGGTGTTAGCTTCTTGCTTTGGGCCTTCATGACAAGTTTTACAGAATTTGTCGAAAGCAATCATAGCACAATTACCCACCTGCAGCACACCATTTATTTAGTGAGGCATCCCTATGCCTGTATGCTTTAAACACTGGATAAAAACCATTTTGGTTTGACTGCAAACCTCTGTCAACAAAGAACTTGTAAACTGCTTTCTGTAAAGAGAGACTGCTTAAGTTTTCTCTGGGCAGTTTTTGGGATGCAAATGTTAATTGTTAGGCTTTGTTAGTTTAGCTACGTAGACAATTTAATGCAGTTTCAGATTTTATATGACTGAAAATTGCCTCATGAAATTTACTAAAGCTTTAGCACAGAAATCATCTGCTCTTCAGTAGCTTCACTCTTATTATACCTATTAGAAAAATGAAGAGAAAACACACAAGCCAGCTCATGAAACAAGCGAGTGAACAGGAAAAAAACACACAGTAAAAGGTCATTACAGGATATAGAGGCTGATTTACTAAGGAGAGATAACTGTTGTTCTAGCTGAACAACAATAAAAAAAGTTACATGTGATTGCAGAGCCGCTGCAAAAATTTATTTCAACCATGCAGCTCAAGCAGAAAATATTCAAATACATCCTGAAAACTTCAAGCTGATCACAACACAGTTTCTTCAATACTCCTCAGGTTCTCTCAGAAGAATGGGGCTGACTATGGAAATGTTCTGGGAAAACCTGATCCTCTGTCCAGGCAGATTTCACACATTATTTATTAGCTGCTGGACTCTGCTGTGTGGAGAAGAGCATGTAGGCACTGCTGGTGGTCAAATCAGGCTGCTCCAGCTTGCTGGCCATGAGGAATGGGCAAGGCTGGAGCATCTGCTTACAGGAAACTTTATTCTAGTTTCTTTTACTGTATTTCTGGTCAGTGCTGGTTGGTTTTTCCTTTGTCTTTCCTTCACTGTCTTCAGTCCTCTTACCTATGGGCTTTTTTTTGTTTATCCTCTTGCTGGATGGTCCCGTCACCCAGCCTCCAAGGAAGAATATTGATCCATTTGAAGCTGATGCAGCTGCCCAGGCAGGAGCTACAGAGGACTGTTCATGTTTGTTTTGGTACTGTGGTGAAATACCCCTACTTTACTGTCTTGTTTTGAGAAATAGTCATACTTTGTGGTTTTACTGGGTGGAGATTTTTATTTGTGATTTCTCCTCCAATCTACCCTTGGGAAATACCCCCTGAAAACACTGCAAGACTAGTGGCAAAGCAGGAAGAAAGTTTTACTAAATAATCTAATATTTTAAGTATTTGAAATTGTTGCCACAGCTGCCTCCATCTGAGTTCTGAGGAAGGCAAGTTACCTCAAGCAAGGTAACTCTAATGGGGACCTTACCTGACTGATGGGTACAGGCTGGGCTGAAATGGGATCCTTGACCATGGGAGGATGGGGGAGCCCCAAGGGATTTGGCAGGAACAGTCGGTGCCCTCAGCATTTTGTAACTGACGATTTTCTGCACCTTTGGCCTTCATTTCTGCAGAGAGTCACTTTGCTGACACCCACCTACATCTGAGCTGAGTTGCTGTTGAAAGGGACCAGGCTTTCCCACTTGTACTCACTCAGAGTTGCTAAAAAAGTAGAAATGTACTAGGTTATGTCTGGGTTATTGTCTGTATATCCTCTTGAAAACATAAAACAAACATGGCAAGGGTCTGTCTCCTCTGAGTCTCCTTGATGCACACACAGCTGTTTTGCAAAGGGGGTGGGGTGTCCTTTTGAGTATGGGGCTGAGTCAAATGACTTCACCATGAACAGTCATGCCTCCTTCCAAACTTAGCCGAACAAGGGAGCTAAACATTCACTTTACATTTTAGTTATTTGGGGGTTTTATCTACTTGGTCTTGGTGATAAGCTTCCAGGCAGGATTCACCCAAGTTTGAGGTCTACAGAATGACTTGAAAAGAAGGCATTTCTTAGCAGTGGTATGACCTTGCCTCTTGAGTAACTCAGCCATAGCAGACTTTCATCTGTAGAACCCTGAGGACCTTCCTTGAGGCTCTGGTTTAAGTCATGTCCTGAGGGACACCTCTTAAAACCACAGACGTGGTCAGGAGTACATGGCCCTCATCCAGTTCTTCTGGACCCTGGCATCGTGACTTACTGATAGTTATGAAGGATATCAGTCAATTTAGCCATGCCTGGTACTTTGAAATACTCTTTAATGTCAGCTCCTTCATTCTTGATCCATTTTGTTTCTTGCTCTTATAAAACTGGGGTTTTTTTTCCTTTTCAGTATGAGCTGCCTTTATTCAAGACTATCTTGGGCTTTGATGTACCGCACATTATAGGACCATCAAGAGGATTTTGTAGGGAAATCTAAATCACCACTTTTCACAGTAGTTTGGCTTTACTGACTTCAAGGGTTTGGATGAAGCCTAGGGATTTTTCAGTGCCATCCCTCTTCCTCTGGGGAATACTGACAGTTATTCTGCAAGGAAGTCAAATAGATCAGTTTGCTTAAATGTTCTGTCTGGGATCTAAGATGCTCTGTGTCTATTTACTAGGTTAACTTATCTTTGTCCTGTGGGAGTCCTAAAAAAATGAGTTTCTCTTTAAAGGGCTCCTGCAAAAACAATTAAAGTCATTAAAATTATCTCTGTTTGTGTTAAGAGTCCTGTTTTCCTTCCCTACATGGCCCAAATAAGAGCTTCCTGTGATCTGAGTTCCAGCCGGGCATGTTGCAGGATGGAGTGTTACTGCCTCAACCACAATTCCTTCTATCCAACAACATGCTCTAGAAAAAAGCATTTAATGTCTTTTCTGATTTAATTAGTGATGCCTCCAAATGTCTCCTGATGAAAGTAAAACTGGTGTCAACACCAAAGTTGTGTCTCTGCTGAATGCTGTCTCAATTTCTGCTGCCATTGAATGGGAAGACTGTCAAGAAATTTAAAATAACTTGATGTATTTAGTAATTATAGTGACAAATCTCAAATTTTCAAATGATGGCTATTTGTCAGTCATCAGTACCCTCAGCAGTCAGTAGGTAAGTAAATATCTTCTCTGCTGCAAAAACACATAGGTTTTTCACTGTAATCCAAAACACCTTGAACAGTATTTATAAGAAATGAAAAGCAGAAAAGGATTGTAAAATTAAAAATATGTTTATCTGTTTCAGTTTGGGAAAAAACCCCAAAACAGTCCAAAGAGCACATGGCTAATATTTCAATCCAAATTAATTTCCAAACAAATTGAACTGCTGTCTTTCTAGTATCATTTTAAGATGCATAATTTTGAAGTTCAGGAATCAAAAAGGACTTGTTTTCTCCGTGTCTCTTTGAACAATATAAATTTTATAACAAACTAAACCAAATTACTTAAAACCACGATGGGTATATTTCCTGTCTGCACCTTGCAGTTCTGCTCGTAATAACACTATCTGCTCTTTTCCCTTTCTGTGTCAGCCTGCATCAGTCCAGAAGCAACATCCTTGGAAGGAAGTGCTTCTGGATCCAGACTCTGGATGTGGCTGCAAGAATCATAAGCTTAATAACAGGAAACTGCTATAGTTTCATTTTGATAGAGTGGTGTACTCATCTGTGTTACCTATTGACAGAAATGCAATTTATTATGTATTTCTGATGTAAAAAGATGTATTTCTTGGTTGAAACACAATAAAATTAAATCAGTTACAGATCTCCCTTTAGTTTTTGTTATGCAGATGGGATTATTCCTGTTGGTCTCACATTACTATCACAGAGCCTTTATAATATGAACATGAGAAAAATAGTTTCAGTAGGTCTTGTAACAAACATTCATTAAACAAGAGCACACAACAGTCTCAAATCTCTAGGGTATTTTAGATGCAAAGAATTTTTCACAGATTCTCTTGATGAAAATATTTAGGATCATGTTAAATCTGGGGAAAATTTTCTCACCTACGCTCTCCTGCCTTACTGACAGCTTTTTTTTTTTTTTTGCTCTCCCAGTCATACAGCATTCAACACTAAAAATCACTCTGTGCAGCTGGGGACCTCCCTGCAGCTCTGGCTGGAGTGCTGCTGATATACTCTGAGCTTCTGCAGTCTTTGAACTTCTGGTGGCCACCGTTGTTGCCTTTCCAGCCATGCTGGGCAAACTTAAAATGGTTAGTTGGACATACTCGGAGCAATTGCAGGAGCCCAGCTGATGAGCATATTCACAGCAAATCTGACATGTTTGAAAGACACTGAGATTTTGGGACTAAGCTTTTTGGCTGTGTCTCTCTGGCTGCTGATGTTGGCTGCGCTGCGTATAGACACGGGCCTCTTAGACTTGATGTGTGCAAAAAATGATAAAAAATGACTGAAAATAAAAGGTGGGAAAAGCTGGGGCTCACTGACTCTTTCCCCAGCACCTGGGATTCTGGAAGGGCAGAGTCTGGCACTACAAGCAATGAGCTTATCACATAAAATGATGTTTTCTCACCACTTCAAGGTGAACTGGAGAGCATCTAGGAGGCTTAGCTGTTGACATTGGGATGCTTTCCCGTGATTTTCTGTTTTGGTGAGTCTGGAAAGTAAGCCTCTCCTCAAATATCAGACATCTCAGACTGACCTGATTATTTTTAGGGGTTTTGCACAATCAAAACTTCAAGATTTACAGATCAATCACGTATGAGAATCATGGCCACTTGAGTTGGAAGCAGGGCACTAAAAATGCGGCTATTTTATGCAAGCAATTGAAAAAGCTCTCACAATTTTCAACACTATAGACTGCTGTTCTGATTTATTTCTTCAGAAAAGTAGTATGACACATACAAACAGGTTCTTAATTTCTCAGCACAGCCTTATCACACTGAATGGTCTTAAAACCACATTGCCTTTGTTTTAGTAGAAGTCACTACAGAAATTACTGTTAGAAAAAAACTCCAACACAACAAAGCTTGCTGCTCAAACATCAATTCATTGAAAAATCACAACAAAGAACTAATTATTTATTTAGTCAACTCTTCTTTTCTTTAGTTGTACTTAAAATCAGAAGACTACACACGCTCACAGTAGCATAGCAAGTTGAGGTACCCTTCCTGTTCAAAACTAGGTCATTTATCACCTGACTCATTTCTGAAATCCTGGTAGAGGAAACCTGCATGAAACCTTACCAAAAGGAAACAGTATCACAGATAAACCTGTTCCTAGGACAGCTTTTCTCTTTTTGCATGAGCCTGTGCCTCAGCAGCTGCAGGTGACGTACCAGCACCCTGCAGTGGTACTCACTAACCCACTGCTTTTACAGCTGGTGCAGGATGATTGTCATTGGGATTTTGTACCTGAGGCAAGTCTGACTTGGCCATGTAGCTTATAAGCCTACATAGGGGTTTAAGGGTGTTATGTTTAAGAGAATCACTAAATTAAAATCCCACTGCTCAATTTGAAAAATCCCCTGTGCCAGCAGGTTTCTAATTTGTTCAGGCACTTTGGCAGAAAACATCTGCTGGAAGTAGCTGGCATGATTGAAGGAAGGTATCAGAGCAGACTGCAAAATGTCACCTGCTACAGCAGGGTGGTCTTTTTCATATTTAAAAATACATGAATATGTCAGTGCATCTCACTGCTATTCTGATATGTCCCTATATTTAAGTGAGTTTCAGCTATGAAATGCAAATGATGACAACGATTTTCTGGTTATTTAAGTGCCAAAGGCTTTGCAGTGATATTCCAGGCACCTGAGCCTGGAATATCGCTGATATTTCTAACTGAGACCTGAGCATGGTCTCAGTGTGTGCCTGATTCTCTTTGTCATCAGTGCTATGCACAGCATATGCAATATTGCAAATGGTTCCATCCTGCACAAGACTGAGCCCTCTCACCTCTCCGTTTCTGCTGAAAGTGAAACATGGTCCTGCCATGCCAGAAGAATTTAGATTATATTCTGTTGGATTGAGCTTTATATTAAACTACTTTAGTTACTTTCATTTTAAGTGCAGTGGTGTAGTCATACAGCTATGCAGCCTTATTTAAAAAAAAAAAAAAAGTAGGCTCCAAGGCTCCATTTAAGAGAATAAAAGCTTGGAATGCTAGCTTTGTTAATTAATTGAAGTTCATTGTAAGGAGTATTTAGGATTTAAATGTCCTTATATAAAGTGCTAATTTAAAGGATGGTAAGTGACAGCCACATAGCAGATAGTGTGTTGCTACAGATAAGGCATGAAGGTAGGATTTGGGCTATCTGGATGCCGTTGCTTTTTCTTTTATACTGAATTACTGCATGGCTTGGGACGAATCTGAGCCTCTCAGCATTTGTTTGTGTTGATCTTGACTGAGAATACTATGGCAATGAGTGAAATACAGACAAATACATAGCTATTTGCAAGAATTGAAAACACTGTTATCATTAAAAGGATGTAACACAAATATCCAGGTTTCAGGGTAAATTGGAAATTCAGTGCTCCTCTAGCCACACCATCTGCTCAGGCCTACAGGCAGAGCAGACTGGTGTAGTATCTAGAGATAAAACAATTTGTAGCACAGGGGAATAAAAGTATCTCTGCAGTGGACAGATTAAGCTGCTTTTTTTTCACATTCTAATCTGTTAATCATGCACAGGACTTAAGTATAGCTCAAGGCAGACCAGACCTTGAATGATTTAATTTTGTGCTATTTATTGAACTGGATTTAATTTGAAGATATGTTGTTACCCACTGCTCAGCAGTCCTTAAAAAAAATGAATGTCCATAATGAGATTTCTGCCATGAATCAGGGATTGTGTGTTTAAAATGGGTCACGGGGCTGGTCTTTCCAGGCTCCTGCAACAGCAGCTGCACTTACATCAGTCATGCAGGTTAACCTTTGTAGGATTCACTTGAGGGGCAGATCTGGGGGCACTCCATTTAAAGCAGCACCTACCACCCTTGGTTTTTTCTTTTTTCATTTGCTTAAAGCAACTGCAGCCAGCAGAGAAAGCAGAGAACAAAAACGAAAAGAGGAAATTGTGTTTGGAGGTGAGGGCACTGAGTAGCAAATCTGAATTTATGCCACAGAAGATGGAAGCTGGTGGCTCTGCCAGCCCAAGAGAGAGTCCACAGCAAGTCCTGATGAGGAGGGGACAGGCACCAGTTTCAGAAGCTGCAAAGGGCTGGGATGCTGAGAATCCATAAATGTGGTCTAGCATTCGTAATGCTTTTTTGGCCTAGCTTTTGTAACTGCTGATGACATCACAGCAAATCTGAGAGGGAAAGAAACAATCGAACACGTAAATATGCTTTGGGACGAGATGAAAAATCAGCTAAATAACGGACACTATTAAAGTGTGCTGGAAAGAAGTATCTATTAATGTAAAAAATTTTGCTTTTTTAATTTCTGGAGGGCTGTGGGCTCCTCCTGAAATGCTTTTATCAGAAAAGCATTACTTGCTGATTTGTTTTTTCCCTGTGTGTTTGTGTGAGTGACAATTTAGAGTTGAGTGCATCAAATACCAGAAAATTCACTGGCCAGGCCTGGAGATGCCATGCTTATTCAAGGTAGAGTCAGATGGACTGGAGGCATTGCAAGATCTAGGACAAAGTGATTTCAAAGTGATTGGTGTCCACACCACGTCCTTGCTGATGTAGTGCACAGGAGTCCATGTTTATAAGATTTACTCCTAGTTCGCATCGATCATGCTGTGACATCTGCTGCTGTTCCTTAACTCATCTCATACTTGGGACTCGGAGGTGCTGACCAGCAGCAAAGCCTGTCTGCTCCTTCAGGACAGGGATTACTGGCAATCGTGAACATGGCACGCTCCTTTGGCTAGGAACATGAAGAAATACTTCTGTGAGGAACTAAAAATCTAAGCAGGACTATACTAAAATATTAAATACACCCATTAGATCATCTACTTCCTTGCCACATAAGCCAGTTTGCTTCATTCAACACAGTAAAAGATATAGGTACTACCTTTCATGATTACCTGATTTCAAACTGGATAGCAAAATGAGAATCAGATCCCTCGTGAGCTAACTGTATCAGGAAAGTAATAAAGAAGTTGAATATAAAATTGCCAATGACAGCCTAAAAAATTCCTTTTCTCTCTCTGTTTTGGAGTCAGACAAGGAGTAGTTTCAATAGTCACCAAGAATTCTGACACTTTTTTTCCCCTTCTTCTTCTCTCCTTAATTTTCCCTTTGTCATGATCCTGGCTTGCTTAACAAAATTTGTTTGTCTAGTAAATGTACGTTTTTGATATTGCCACTGTATACCCAAGTATTTTCCTTGGATTTATTAATAAAATCCTCAAGGCTGAAAGTGCTGAAAAGAGAAAGGGCACATAAAGTAATATAAACCTTGTCTTCTGAGCAGCTGTTAGTCCAATACAGCTGCCATGGAAGTCCACCTGTCCAAGCTACCTGCTACTACTCAGCAGTGTTTTGGGCAAGTGAGAAAGGTTACTTCTGTTTTTTACTGGTTTTTTGGTTGGTTGGTTGGTTTTTTGTTTGGTTGGTTTTGTTTGTTTTTTTGTTTGTTGTTTTGTTTTGTTTGGGGTGGTTTTTTGTTTGGTTGGTTTGGTTGGTTTGGTTGTTTGGTTTTTCTTTCCCAAATTCATTCAAACTATGGAGGGATTTTTAAGGGGTTTTTTTGGAGTGGGAATTATGACCATGACAGGTCAAGATGCTCCTGGAGGGCCTAGACAATTGCATTAAAACACAAACCTAAAGAATACTGAAAACCAAATCCTGTGATGATTACAAAATGTATTACATTTCCTCTGTAAGGCAATCAGCCTATGGCCAGTTGGATGCTGTATGTGACAGCAGTCGCAGATGAGCATTTTCTTTTCCTCACACCTCCATATTTCTTCACACCCTACCAGCCCACTTTAATCTCAGACTCATAAATGGCTTGGAGATGATTATACTTACTCCTCTGAGTTGATCTATTTCCAGAAACTAGTGGCAGAATGAGGCTTTCAGGCAAATAAGGTGATCTTTTCCAAGTCACTTGCTTCTTTGGCCATCATAATCTCCTCAGAAACACACTATTTTTGTTGTTCCCTTTTCCTATGGTAGCTGCACATTTATTCCCTCCAGCCTGAGGCACTTTATATTCCTTAGTGGCTTGGACATCAGTTCAGCATCTGTTTCCCTGGTCACAAAGGATAAAAAAACTTTATTTAGTAATTGGTTAAGTCTCAGAATATAAAAAGTTGTGTATTCTGTTCCCAAGAGTCACAGTTTCAGTTGATGTCTTCTTAAAAATGGCCAATGGCACATAGATCAATATCTTAACAAAATTAAGGCTGTCAGTAACAAGACACACTCCAGTAAGTTTTCTTTTGCTTTTCTGACAATCACTTAATGAGCCTCTGCACATGCTCTCTTGTCAAAGTTTGCATTTTTTCACACAGATGAGTAAATTAAGGGATAATATCACTGACCTCTCACACCCATCCTGTTTTCATTTAAAATGCTATGCAAGATTGTACTTACAGCTAGTTTGGGTGACCTGAGGGGCACCTGCCTTTGGCTGCTCCAATTTTACTTGTTGGCACTTGGCCCGATCTTCACAGAATGGTTGAGGCTGGAAGAGACCTCTGTAAATCTTCTGGTCCAACACTCAATTTTCTAACTTGTTTTTGTGCATCTATGTAGGAAGTATTTGCAACTGAGCAGATCACCCTGTCTACCCTCCTCAGTCACTGAGAGAAAGTGGCAAACTCAAGGTGCAGTTTGTTTGCACAAGTACCAGGTTTTGAATGGGACGAGTCATTCCCAGAAACACCTGTTGGTCTCAGTTGACTGTAGAGAGAGCCCAATGCCAAAGCACATGTCTGCACTGGGAATGCCGAATTGGAGCAGATTTATCCTCTCTCATCTTTGTATTTACCTTTTAAACTCTCCTGACATAGCTTTATGAACCCTTTGAGTTCAGCTTACTGCTGAACTAGAAAATTTCACCCATGAAGACTGGGTTGAATCTGCATTGCCCTGTTTGAACTAGTCCACATTTTATAAATGTTTTGAAATTCCAGCTAAGTGATGATGGCAGACTTTGGCCATGCATCTTCAGATCCAGTGCTTTCTTAGTAGGAGTCCTTAGAGAAATCAAAAAGGCTTCTGTATATTATCCGTATGTGTCAGAGAGGACACATACAGTCCAAGAAATCTCTTGGAGGGTAAAGTGGAAATGGGATACTATCACACTTCAGGTATGTCCATTCCTACTTACACTCAGGCATACCTTCAGTAATTTACTTGCCTCTTTCAGCCAAGTCATTTTTTTTCTGACTCATGAAAGACAGAGTTCAGTGCTTCTTCCTTTTTCACCACCCTTTACATAAGAGCAATCTGTTTCTATCCGTATTACCTTGAAATAACTTAATTTGCTAAATACGCTGAGCAATATCTCCATCCCAGACGTAGCTTGTGCACTTAACACAAGTAATTGCTTTCTGGCAGCCTTCTCTATGAATCTGCTCTCTCTTTGCCAAAGAGAGAGCATATTTCCTGTTCATGTGAGGAAGTTTCCAGTATTTTTAACTAAAAGTGTCCTACTGGGTTCATACCCTTAGACCGGAGGAGGCAAGATCCTCTTCCTGCTCCCAGGCAGGCTCTCTCTGATTCCTGCCTACACACAGCGCGGATTCAATATGAGAGGTGCATGTCTCAGCCTGTGCAGCGTGAGCTGGGCTGCTGCTGGTTTATGCTGGAGACCCACCTTCAGCAAAGCAAAGCGCTCTCCGTGCTTTTTCCACCCTCTTCTGTTGTTGTAGTATCAACTTCATTGCGTTTTGTATGCAAGAATACAATTTCTGCATTTGTTTAAATGACCAGCTTGAGCTTTTTTGACAAAACTTCTTTCAAGTACCTGAATATCTGCCTGCCCTCAGGTATCAGATCATCATATTTCACTGTGCTGAGCTTCCTTGCCTTAGTTCTAGGATTCTCAGAAGCTGCCCCAATTTATTGCCACCTGCTTCTTGGTCAACAATTTCATTGCACTGTTGACTGATTTTCTTGCTCTTTGTTATAGTTTTTCAATTTCCATCTCTTTTCCTTCCTTTTTTTTTTTTTGCATTGACATTTCACGTTTTATCTAGCCAGTATTAAGCTGGCTTCTCTCCTAGTTTGACTTGCTTAGAAGGCATCTCTTCTTTCATAGCTTCTCCTTACACAACTTCCTTCCAGAAGGTAGTAGGAGAGTCTAATTTAAGCATGTGTGGCTTAATGCCTAGGTGCAATTTAGTGGATATTTGTTATATTGCTCTCCTTTGAAGTCACGCCACCTGAACTATTGCCAGCTTCTGCTGAAAGTATTTAATAAGCCAGGTGACAGCTGCCAGATGACCGGATGAAAAGCAAAATAAATTAGGACACTAGAAAGTAGATACAGAAAACAAACAAAACAAACCAGAGCAACAACAAACTTTATTGGCTATCTGTGTTTAAGGAGATTCCCAAGGTCCTCTCCTTGTTTTGTTCCACCAGGGCTGCCAGGACAGATCTGCAGCTGGCTGGAGTCAGGAGCTGATTCCCTTGACAAGCTGTGTGCTCTGGTACTATCCCCTGAGCTACAACCTGTTGTTTACAGCAAAGATTTTCCAATTAATTTCTTTGGCATGCTGGTGATTCAGCTGAATATAAACACACTTCTGGAGACATCCTGTATCCCACGGTCATGACACGTCAGTTCTAAACACAGTCCTAATTTATGACTGCCCAATTTGAGAAACACTGTCTCAGATAGCATTAGCTTGCGATCTGCCCCTGTGCTTTGGAGAGCCCAGGCTGGCCACCTGGCCTGTCCTCTTTCAGTATCAACTTACCAATAGATGGGTCAATTGCCTTGTGCAATTGTCTCCCTTTTGACAAAGAGGCTAAATAGGACCTGAATTTACGAGAATCTAAGCACATAAATTTTCTATACTGCAGGCCTCAACAGCTACTTATTTTACGACGGTTTCAATGAGAACAAGAAATACAGCTTGTAACTAGCTTTAGACGGTGAGTAGTTACCGTAAGTTGAGGATTGTTACCACTACAGCTTGCAGGGTCCCTTTTCTGCTAACAGGAAGATGACAAGTTGGAAGGGGCTTGTGAATTTGAAAGTGATAAAATGAGATGCTCTTCCTTAAAAGGATTAGAGTTCCATCTTAGTGTTATAAAGCAGAACTAAGTCCAGTTAAATTACCCAAGTGTGCCAGCCTCTGAAGGAAATTCATGCACATACAACCAGGCAGGGCAGGAATGACTTGTCTTCAGACAAGTTAAGTACTTCTGGGACGTATAGGAGTACAAGTTACTAAAGTATACCTGATCATAAGAACAACCTACAACATACTCTGGAACCCGCCACCCTTTTACAGCTTCTCTGCTGTTTGTGGCAGTGAAAAATGTGTTTCAAAATTGTTAGGACACATCACGGCAAATGATGGCAATTCCAGCCAGATTAAAACCTTTCTCTGAAACCTTGCAGAACTAAACATTTGCTCACACAAAGCCCTTAACTCTCACAACTTCTCCACCCATAAGCATGCTAAGATAGTATGAGAATTTTTATTATATAAAAAACAATCACAGCTAGGAACTTGCACAAAAAATAGCAAAAAAAAAAATAGAGAATAACTTTGACAGAAGCTCATCCATATCCAACTCCCTTTCTGTGTTTTCCAGATGGCATCCATATTATCACTTGTTATGGAAGTCATATTGATGATGTCCTAAATCTGTCTTTCCGTTGTCTTGCTGTGCTTGATGCTGATGTGGGCTTGTCCTAGTTAGAATTCTTGATATTGTAAGAAGAGTCTTCTCTGAGGATTTCCTAGGATCATTTACTTTGGAATAAATCAGTCTTTCTTAATAGACACCCTAGCAGTTTTCCATGTCCCCTCACCAAAAGAGTATGAAGTCTGCACTGAAAGCATATATTTCTGAGAGAGACATTCTTAATTTATGAAGGTGATTTGTTGCTAAGACATTCATTGCTCATTGCCTGTATAGATAAGTGAAACCATTTTTTTCTTGCTGTTCCTGTAATACTATGCATTCAGGTGTTTTGGAATGCATCTAACAATATATTTTGATTTCTTTTCTTGAAGAACAAATTTTTTTTTGCACTGAGTAATATTTTTGACAGATCAAGGCATTCATAATCATTAAGATAATCCAAAGAAATCCATCTGCTCACTACAGTCACTCTCTTCGTGGCTAGCAGTGCAGAAACAATACTGCACTTAGTGTGAGGTGCACCACACTGCTAATTCTGGAAAAGCTAGCATTGGCAGGTGCCATGCTCTGTGAGCACGGCCTGTGCCCAAGCTAGTAAGGCCTACCAGCACCTAAACTGCCACACAGAGCTCACTACCTTAGTCCATATGGAGACAGTGTGTAAGTGGAAGGGCATCATGGAATCACGCATGTCATCTCTACGAAGAAGCACTTTGGTGTCGTATTTCTGGGCTCCTTACAGCACTGTGCTCCTCAGTGCAGCTGGAGTGTGGTCTAGACACATCTATGTGAGTTATGTGTAGAAACCTATTTGAACCTGATGGGTTCCTGTAATTCACTTGGGTTCAGAGTCATGGGGAAGTGTCTGTGTTGTCTCTGGACTTTGATTCCCAGAGCAATGTAGCTACATTCCTGTCTGGTAGCCAAGCTAGTGAGACATGCATGAAACCGACCTGTACGTCCTCGCACCTGCAGAACTCTTCTGTGTCAGACCAGGAGAAAGTGGCCAGCAGACCATGGACGCTCCAGCCACGCCCAGTGGCCTGCTTAGCTGCTCTGTGCAGAGCTCAGGATATTTTATAGAAACTGCTTGTCTCTTCACTTGTTTTGCTTTCACAAAGCTTGCTTCAGTCTTTTTTCTTCTGCTGCTTCCTGTTAAGCTGTTTTGCTCTTGCTGTTATTCTCCCAGCTTTATCAGTAATTCTCACATGTTTTTACATATTTTGATTTTCACAGCTGCTGTTATGAAACTGAAGCAGTTCTTCAGATGCTGAAACACTGAATGTTTGTCTTTTATGCTGAAACATTGAGTGTTTCTTTCTTTTACTGGTGGGCTACTGAAGAGGTGTCTATTGGCAGTCTCCATTTCAGTAAGTTTCCACTGACATGCCAGTGTTATGACTATGTTTGGCAGCCAATGGGGCATGTACATTTGCCAGTAATTGTTAGATTTTCCTCAAATGTCTTTTTGCAGCACACTCTGGAGAGTTTCAAGGCATTTTATGTATCTGTAAGCAGAGCTCCATGAACCAACAGTGTATTCACACAGCAACATCTGACTTAATCATTCAGCATTTTGATTAGACTCAGAACCAGTCCAAATGTGCCCAAGATTTTAACATCATTGTTATTTTGCATTAGAATTGCTACCTAGGCACTATATGTCATCCCTAAAGACCTCAAGGAACACATGCTCTAGCAAGCTATCGCAAGAACCTTCACCTTCACTATTTTTAAAATAGGTTTTCAACACTGTATGTTTGCTTTTTATTTTTCTAGTGAAGAAATAAACTCTAGTAGTTCTTACACTGAGTGGTTTTCCCTGCATCAATTCTTCTTCTGTTTCCAACAGCACTGAGACAGCACTGCCAGATTTCTGTCACAAAAATTCTGGAAGTTGACGACAGTGTTTTTTGATGTATAATTTGCTCAAACTGGGCCACCTGCTAATAGTAATTTTAAGGATATTAAAAGTTCTGTATTTTACCAGAAAATTTGCCAGTTTCATTAATTTCACATTGTTCAATTCAATTTTCATTACTGGTGAGATCTACAAGATTTTTCAGGGCCTTCTTTACTTCTGTGTTTTGCAAGAGGCCATTGCATTCTCCAGATTAAGCTGACCTCTTGCTGAGGCCAATAGTTTTTTCTCAGTGAGACTTGTTTTATGTAATGGGACATCCTCTGAGCATAGAGGTGGCTGGGTATAGATGAAAATATAATCCTTTCTAGCCACAGAGCTACCTGGGGTTTATCTCTTGGGAATGATATGCTAAAAAACATTATTATCATTTCCCAAATCCTCCCTCATTGATTGTGTCTTTTTTTGGGAATGCTTGTAAGAGGTCATGGTGGGCAAATTGTGGTCTCATAACTCTAGTCTCATAACTTTCATGAGAAAATGTTAAAGTAACTGGATAAACATTCCTCTCCTGCTGCTCCCCAAACTACGTACTTCACGTACTTTATATACTTTATATATCTCGGTCATAGATCAGCCGGATTGTGCTGGGTTTAGCTGGGACAGAGTTAATTTCCTTCAGAGTGGCCAGTTTGGGGCTGTGTTTTGGATTTGTACAGGAAACAGTGCTGATTATTCAGAGATATTTTCCTTATCTCTGAGCAGTGCTTACCCAGAGCCAAGGCCTTTTCTGCCTCTCACCCCACCCCACCAGGGAGGAGTATGAGGATGCAAAATGAGTTGGGAGGGGACACCAGGACAGCTGACCCTAACTGACCACAGGGATATCCCATATCATATGGAGTCATGCTCAGCATATAAAGCTGGAGGAAGAAGAAGAAGAGGAGGTTGTTTGGAGTGATGGTGCTTGGCAGCCCAAGTCACTGTTACATGTGACAGAGCCCAGCTTTCCTGGAGATGGCTGAACACATGCCTGATGATGGGAAGCAGTGAATTAATTCTTTGTATTACTTTGCTTGTATGTGTGGCTTTTGCTTTCCCTAATAAGCTCTTTTTATCCCAAGCCACGCATTTTCTCACTTTTACACTTAAAATTCTTTCCCACATCCCACCAGGGGAAAGTGAGCAAGCAGCTAAGTGGGGCTTAGCTGCTGGGTAGAGTTAAACCATGACATAGATGAAGATTCCTAGTTCCCTGATAATCTAGAAAAAAGGGCTGGTAAAACCTTCATAATTTATAGAGTTTATCCTAGTTTAGAATTTCCAGAGGGATGTATTTGCTAAATTCAGCAAAATGCATAAGCCAGCCGTATTGTAAGGCATAAAGCAAATGCTAATTGGTGTGTAAAACTGCAGTCATGATCTAATGCAAATACTGCTTTTTCTGTAGTGATGTGCTACCTGTGCAAGTTGTGCAACTAAACTGCATGCAGGCATCAATTTCATCCACACTCAGGCAAAAGGTTTGTGTGATATATAAGTGTGGGATTTGATGCAGGTTATTTGATTTTAAAAGGAAAACTCAGGAAGGATTTTAGTCTTCAGCACTGTTCTTTGTACCAAAAAAGAAGCTCAGAATTCTGCTTTCTTGAACATATAGAGAATCAGAAAAATTGACAATTTTCGTCACCAAGCTCCTTCTCACCAAGCACTCCACAAACATCTCTTCTCAAGGCTATCTGAGGTCTGCCTACCTCTTTCATCACCTGGACTATCTCGCGTCCTTCCAAATGTCACTGGATCAAAACAGTTCTTAGATGCCCATGGTAATTCCTGAGAAACTTCTGAGCATCTGTCATTTTTCTTCCTTTTAGGCAGAGATATTTGCCAGTGTTTTGGGTAGAAAGCTGCCTTCATCTCTGCTGCCAGCACAGGTAAAGGAACTTGCGATTTTCTTGCAATTATCTCAAATGAAAAATGAAGGAGTCTTCCAATTATTTCAACATGTTTAGACAGAATCACAGAATATACTGAGCTGGAAGGGACCCACAAGGACCATCAAGTCCAACTCCTGGCCCTGCACAGAACCATCTCCAACAGTCACACCATGTGCCTGAGAGTGTTGTCCAAATGTTTCTTGAACTCTGTCAGGCTGGTGCTGTGACCACTTCCCTGGGGACTTGTTCCAGTACCCAACCATCCCCTGGGTGAAGAACCTTTTTCTAATATCCAGCCTAAACCTCCCCTGACACAATTTCAGGCCATTCCCTTGGATCCTCTCACTGGGCACTTCTAATCATATTAAATTACCAGGTTTCCAACAAGTTAGCCTATTATATAGCAATTACATCACTTGCTCTATGTTCATTAGAAATTTGCAGCTCAAGGACAAGCTAAATTAATTTCTTGTACTTCATTTTTTCTTCAATGTCATCCGTACACTGTTTTTTCTATGTCTGCATATCAGTGCAGCTGACAAAACCAAGCAACCATACCACTACACAAGTCATAACATTTCTGCAAATAGGAACAGAATAACAACACACTTCCAGAATGATCTGTCATGGGTGGAGACTTAAGCCAGTGCACTTTTAAGGAAAGGAAAAATCAAGACAGTTCTAGAAGAGCAATATATTTTTAGTTAGAAATGGTACAATGAAAGAAGAAAGCATATACTCTTTTTCTGGTTTTGGAAAAGAATAAAGCAGCGTATGGTAAAACTGTCTAGGGGAGATAAATGGGTGGGGAAAATGAAGAATCAGAATCAGTATATAAATGGCTGTGACAAGCTCCACAAACTGAAACACTCGCTACCATTTGTGGAAGCTTGCTTCCCACAAGGGATTAAAAGAACAGTTCTTCAGCCTAATTTACAAACAGGTAAGAAAACCTGGACCAGGGCAACTCCACTTACCTTTTGCAACTATACTACTGAAGGAAAATGTACTATATCCAATTAAAAAGTCAGAGTAAAGCATCATCATTTCAGCAAAGAGATGAAGATCCAGTTTCATTAATCTACAGCCTGACAGTTGAAGTGTAACTATTCAGTAACACTAGAGATCATAAAACATCCTGAGTTGGAAGGCACCCACAAGGATAATCAAAATCCAACTCTTGGCCCTGCACAGGAC
The DNA here is from genome assembly GCA_013398955.1 of Callaeas wilsoni. Classification (NCBI taxonomy): domain Eukaryota; kingdom Metazoa; phylum Chordata; class Aves; order Passeriformes; family Callaeidae; genus Callaeas; species Callaeas wilsoni. The sequence continues at coordinate 24,748 of VWPU01019879.1, forward strand.
AGACCCAGGAAGCACATCATGTATCTGAGAGCATTGTCCAAATGCTTCTTGAACTCTGGCAGATATTTCAATACTCTAACAATTTGCTGTTCAGGGGGAGATAGTGATAGCTGGGATACAACAAGATTTCTATGTCCTGTGACTGGGTCTTCCATGACACCAAATACAAGGTATTACAGGTACACTACTGCCCTGATGGGACGGATCACATAAACTTAAGCTGAACCTCATACCAAATCTTTATCAGTCTCACTCAAAAATGTGTTGGATTTACAATGAATGATACTCTAAACTAAGGCCCTGAAATATCTATTTAAACATACATCCAACTAACAGGAAGTGCAAACCATTATAAAACGCAGACTTGGCATCAGTCTCAACATTTTTAAAATATGTCCTACATTCAGTTGCAAAACTCCATCAGATGAAGAGTTGAAAGTAAGAAGCTAAAGTGCACTTCAAAGATACTGTAGTAGAAAGTTATCAGATTCTCTCCTTCCTGTTAAGGATAAAGATCAGGTACACCTGATCTGTTGCTTTTCAGAGGCAATTTTGCGTGAGTTCTGTGTAAACTATGAGCTATAGCCTCCTCTAGTATTCAGTCACCTGGATTCATTTTTGCATGACCATAAAAAGGCAGCTCAGCATATCAGTCTCATATATCCTAAAGATGGTGTTAAAGTGAAGCCACAATAGTGTTCTGTGACCCCCTCTCAGCTAATTATTAAACAACTGTTTCTATAGATTCACTGAAAAATCACACCCCCCCCATCATTAAAATCTTAAGAATTTCTTCAAACGCAGTATTTTAAGTATACTGTCCATCTGTTCTGTGGAATTCACCCAAAGCTTTGTTGGTAACAGAGGTGACTGGGAACAGCGATGGGAGCTCTGACTGTCTCATGCATGAAGCATGAACTCCTGTGGCTGGCTTGTGGAATGGTCCCCTGCAGCCTGATGTGTTTCGCCTCATGCACTCCTTCGCCTGCCTCAGAATCCTGCTTAACAAATTGGCTCATCAGTTGGGATTGAAAAGCAGAGGAGAGGTTGCCTGCTCAGACCAGTTTCTCTAAAGGACAAGTAGTTCACCAAAAGATTTGCATTGTAATTCCTCCTCCAACATGTGACTAGACACCGGTGACATGTAATATGGCATTACAAAAAGGGATACATCTCCCAAATATAATCTAATCCTATGAAAAAAGAAGATTTTACTTGAAATACTTCTAATTCATAGCAGTGTGATGTGGAAGGACAGTCGAGTGGGAAAAGACAGATTCTACATGAAAATAAAGAAATAATAAAGTAAACTATTAAGCTTCCTACTATTAAATCTTACTTAAAAACCCAGTTTAAATCTACTTCTAGACCAGGCCTTCATGCCTCCTCCCTGCCCAGTGCTCCCTCTCCCAGTTGAAGTCAAATACCAAGCCTTGCTACTGTAAACTGGTAAAACAAAAATAGAAATGAGGCTTGTGACGAGGGAAAAAAGGAAAAGATTTGTAGTGTTAAAGCCTTTTATGACTGATTCAGCACAGATGTTATACATTTGCCCCAGCCCTTGTATCCTGTTTTGAAAACCAGCAACAGACTTCTGATTCACCAGTCAAAAAGGGTATACTTTCATTGCCTGAGGCTTTCCACTGCCTGGGAGTGTGGTTCTTCCCTCACTTCTTGACACCTCCAAAGGAATGGATCAGTGAATTGACCAGGGTTAAAACTCCTAGCAAAACAGAAACAAGACTATTTTTAACTTATTCCCTGATTAGTTTCACCATGCTGCTCCACAGACAGCACAGCTGAGGGTGAGGTGTGAGGGGAAATGGACTTGTACGAGGCAGTTGGGAAGCAGGAAACCTTTCAGACAGCGCTGTCATTAAATCCCATGTTTCATGATACTCAGCCTGTGACAAGGCAGCTGCTGAGATGCCGAATCCTTCTCACTGCGAAAATATCACTATTTCTTTCGTGATGGTGCTGAAATAGGTGGCTGCCACACTCCTCTCACCACGAGGGCACAGGTGACACACACATGCTCTTGTTGTGCTGCAAAGCCTGGAACTTCCCCTTTGAACAGTGATTGCAGGGGTAGCACAGGTATGCTTAAATACATAGGAGATAAGTGATAACCACAGTTACATTGTATAACGAACACTTGAAGTCTTAGTATACAAAAATTTTGTTTAAAAGCCAATCACAGTATTCCAATTATTAATTACTACTGGACCAACCATTGGAGTGTCTACCGACTGTGCAGACTGTTAGTTAACGTATAGGACAACAAATTATGGCTCAAAACATTTTTTGGCTACATAACTAAAGAGTAAAAAAAAAGACTGCTGCTAATCTAAAGCAGAAAACATAGGCAATGTCAAGAGGAGATTGAGGAAGACTGGTAAAGTTTTAGAGACGTCTCCTCTGAATGTTCATTAAGGCTTTATAAGAAAGGCCCTGGAGCAGGGACCCTCTGAGCTCACGTTCATGCTGAGCAATTCTGCCTGCAGGTGCACTGAGGTCACTACTTCCTTGCACTTCTGCATCTCAACCCTAAGGTAGGATGTAGCCTACCCAGATAAAAACATACTAGTGTTACTGAATATGCCCTAACTTACAAGAATTTCAAAGTTATTTTATCTTAACCACTAAATTTTTACATAATTCTTCACATTATGTTGGTACATCAAGTATACTTTAACTTTATTAGGGCGTTTCTGAGGCCTTTTTCCTACCACTCCTCCTGATCCACTACTGGCTACTCCTTTCATTGTGCCAGTATGTTTCTTAATGGAGAAGAGGAATAAACAATTTTGGCAGGGTGGATTAGAACCCAACAATTGTTGATTAGATCAGGCGGGACAAAGCCCAACACTGAAGGATAGAACAATTGCAGCAATGCAGGGATTACTACAGGAACTGAACAATAGTACAATTTCCCACTGATCCGGCTAGTTTCTTTCCAGAAGGAATCTCACATCCAGGCTGTTGTCCTTACAGTCCTATAAAACCACATGAACGAAACAAAGCATTTTAAGCTTCTCAGCCAAGGTCTGAAATGGAACTGGGACAAACTGATTTCCCACTGTGCTCCTGATGTGCCTGCTCAGGATCTGTGCACAGAATATCCACCAGCAGCGGTTTCTCCAGCTGTGCAAAAGCAAGGATTCAGTCAGGGAGAGCTCTTATTTGGATGAGTAATCATCCTATAAACAGTATAGTCTTAATCTGCACCAGGGGAAGTTTAGGTTGGACATTATGAGGAATTTCTTCACAGAAAAGGTGGTTAGATATTGAAATGGGCAGCCCAAGGAGGTGGTGGAGTCACCGTCCTGGAGGCATTTAAGGAAAGACTGGACGTGGCACTTAGTGCCATGGTGTAGTTGACACGGTGGTGCTGGGTCATAGCTTGGACCCGGTGATCTCAGAAGTCTCTTCCAACCTAAGTGATTCTGTAACCCACCAGTAATTGCCAGTTACTGATCCCCCGTGGTTATGGGGACTTTCGGGAAGACAAGTGTCATTGCCCTGACAGAGGGATGCTGAAGCAGTGGGGCTGGAAGAGGAGCTGTCCCGCCGGCTCCCTCACGCCGCGGGCCGCCCCCGGTCCGGGAGGCGCCGAGCGCCCGCCCCTCCGCCGCGCACGGCGCGGCCGCCA
>VWPU01019880.1:0-13713 GCA_013398955.1 Callaeas wilsoni
GAGCAAAACCCTGTGACTTTGTTATGATTTCCTTCAAATACCTCATCACAGAGGCGTTACCAACCTCTCTCTTGGCCTAGTTTTGGCCAACAGCATGTCCATTTTCAGAACCATCAGGGATTGGCTCTGCTGGATATTGTGGAAGCTTCTAGCAGCTTCCCACAGGAGCCATCTTTGTGGCCTCCCTGCTACCAGAAACCAGGCTGTGCCAAACCAATACAAGTGCACAGTGACACATTTTCTGAAGAGAGGCTTTTTGGAGCTAACATGGTTTTGGACTTTGTTTCCATGTGGAGGACTGCTGGCATGGTTTTAGTGGTGAAGGCCCTGGCAGAACAGAGAAATTTGTTAGGGAGTAGCAGAATAGCTGGAGATGTATTTGCTTAATACTGTGGCTTTGAAATTAGGGGTAAGCTTGTTTAATACAAAAGGAAAGTTGCATGTTACTCGATTCTGAACTGGTATGGCTCAGATCACATGCTGGATTCACATCTACAAAACTGTTTGAAAAGGTTGAGATTAACTCAGTAAGAGCCCATAACTGAGTCTTGGGCACAGGAAAAAGGGATTTGGTTTGCTTATTCCTTCTGTGTTTGAGTTGCTTTTTGCATTAATTATGTAACTCTAAGGTTTCTTCCGGTCTTTTGAACATAGAACAAAGTCTAATACATTTCTAAAGCAATGGTTTTCTTGCTAGTAATTGTTGTATCTGTGGCAGTAGGGTTAAAACTATCCAACTCTAGGTAAAACTTGCCCTTTTGACCTTGGCTTGCTCTTCTGCTTTGGAACAGGAACATCAGCCTCGCTCCGGCCTCCTCCAGTCCTCTGTCATCACACTCTACACCATGTACCTCACCTGGGCAGCCATGTCCAATGAGCCTGGTAAGCAACATGCTGTCCTGAGTCACAGATTTTGGTGTGAAAGCAGAAGCTGCTGATGGTTATTACAGATCACTCTGTGGGAATTGCTGATCTGTCCAGATCAAATCCAGTGAGGCTGAAAAGCTGACTTGACTGAAACCATCAAACTGCCTCTTTGCAGAACTAACCTGGGGTGTTTGTAAAGGGGCAAAAAAAGAAACAGTGTCAGGGCATTCTGATGTTATTTATTTATTATACCCTTGTCTAGCTCACAGGCAGGAAAAATATTGCAGGCAATTTCTGCCTCTGGAGAATCGAAGAGCTCAGCAGTTAAAGGGAATGAAAAATTGCGAGCTTACCTGTCATCTTTTCTTAGCTAAATGCTGGCAAAGCTCATCTCTCTAATCTGCCTTGAAATCCCTTCCAGAAAGAAACTGTAACCCAAGTTTGCTGAACATCATCACCCAGATAGCTGCACCCACAGCTGCTCCAGCCAATGCCACCATGCCACCTGCCACTCCTGCTCCGCCCAAGTCCCTGCAGTGGTGGGATGCCCAGAGTGTTGTTGGACTGGTTATCTTTGTCCTTTGCCTCTTGTATTCCAGGTAGGGTCTGCACTGCTATTCAGTGATAAAGAATTGGGATTTGTCTGCCTCTTTTGTTTAAATCTGGGTCTAGTGCAAAATTTAGCAAAATGTACCTGCATTTATTCACATCCAGCTGCTGTCTCAGGCCCGAGGCCAAATGTGGCTCATAAACCTGCATTCTGCTTTGTGGATGAGGATAAGCCTTGTAAGCCCAATCCAGATAACAGAACAACATGTGTTACAAGATGATTAGAGGGATGGAGCACCTTTCCTATGAGGAAAGGCTGAGAGAACTGGGTTTGTTCAGCCTGGAGAAAAGACGGCTTTGGGATGAGCTAATTGTGGCCTTCCAGTGTCTGAAGGGAGCCTACAAGGAACAGGAGAGAGACTTTTACAAGGGCATGGATTAAAACTGAAAGAGTAGGTTTAGATTAGATATTAGGAAAAAATTCTTTACTGTGAGGGTGGTGAGGCACTGGAATGGTTGTCCAGAGAAGTTGTGGATGCTCCATCCCTGGAAGTGTTCAAGGCCAGGCTGGATGGAGCAACTTGGTCTAGTGGAATGTGTCCTTGCCCACAGCACATGGGTTGGAATGAGGTAATCTTTAGAGTCTCTTCCAAACCACACCTTTCTATGATCTTGGGACAAGGAATGCTGTTTAATTAGGTTAACAAAAGCCTGGATGAAAACAGTTTGAGGAATTTCCTTATGTTTCCAAATGGATTTAAAAAATATTATTTGCTAGTCCCAGACATTCATCGTGGTCCATTGCTTGCTTTATTAGCAAACATAGCTGACTGTGAAAGGAGTTTTAACCACGTCTCTCTTTGGGTTACACTGCAGCATCCGCTCTTCAAGTAACAGCCAGGTGAACAAGCTGACGCTGTCTGGCAGTGACACTGCCATCCTGGAGGAGACCGTGGGGACAGGCAGCGGGGCCGCCGAGGAGGGAGAAGTGCGCCGTGTCACGGACAACGAGAAGGATGGGGTTCAGTACAGCTACACCTTCTTCCACTTCATGCTCTTCCTTGCCTCTCTTTACATCATGATGACGCTCACAAACTGGTACAGGTAAGAGCCAGATGGGAAGTGATGGGTTCTGTGTGCCGGTGTTTCTGTGTGGATAGGAGACTGCTGCCCTGTGGGCTGCCCCTGCCAGGCTGGTGAAGGTGCTGTCCCTGTGCCAGCTGCGTTAGAGTTGTGCCTTCTCAGTGTAGTGTTACTGAATTAAGATGTAAGAAGGCAGCACAGCACAATCAGCAGCTGTGGTTCCAGGGCACTACTTCAGAGCTGCAAGGGCAGAAAGCGTGGCTGCCATTCTTCAGCTGGACTAGTAACAGGAAGGATACACATGGAATGGCTTTCAGGTGGCGTCCTGAAAAGTTTGTTGGAGGCCAGCCTGCTGTTACTGGCTCTTCATCCTGGGAAAGATGTGCAGGGACAGCCATATGTGCTGCTTATCAGAGATATGATTTCCTACATCTGTTGGAAACACTTGGACAAACCCTGTGCTGCTGCAGCTCAGAACCACTGCTCCCAGGACATTGTATAATTAGCAAATACACTTAGAGATCAGCAGCCACCAGGAGTCTATTGCACAGCTTATGCAAATACTTCCTTGAACAGCAGCACATCACCACGGGCAAGCAGGCTTGAAAACTGGGTCCCAAGAACAACAGCCTGTGAGGGAGCCACAGGAAACTGCTGGTTTAGTTGTTTCACTGTGTTCTCACAAAGGGTCTTGCAGTGGAGCGTCCCAAAGGGTTGCCCTCACTTCAGATTCATATGAGAGGTACCAAGGAACAGTGGGAGGTGCTTTCTGTGCCTACTAATGGACTTTTTTACTTTTTAGCCCTGATGCAGATTTCAAAACCATGACAAGTAAGTGGCCAGCGGTGTGGGTGAAGATAACCTCCAGCTGGGTTTGTCTGCTTCTCTATCTTTGGACCTTAGTGGCTCCTCTTGTCCTTACTAATAGAGACTTCAGTTAAGTTCCTACAACCTGTCTGAGCTTACTAAAGTGGGGAACTCTTTGCTGAAAGCCAAAATGTTCATTTACTGCTTTAGTTACTGTTTCTTATGTTGGTATTAAAATGCAGTTGGATAGAAAGTTATATATTGCATAATGCTTGATGCAGCATCAGAATTATCCATTATCTTCCTATTTTAACCTTTACCAGGGTTATCTTATTACTGCATTTTTAAAATTCACTACAGCTGTGCTGTCAAAGCACAAAAGAAATTATCTGTTCTGTCCAATAGCCACAACCTTCTATTGAATAGAAGTTAACATTTAGTTAAATATGAAGTAATATATTTTAAAGAACAATTATAATCAGCATAATGCACTACTATGCTAATGCTTCAGTTTCTGGAAGTGTAAGCCATGCTGCTTGATTTCTACATTCCACTGCAAAAGTTTATTTACAGGAAAAGTTTATTTAAATTACTTAACTTTGTGTTGTGGCAAAAAAAGCACCCTTATTCCTCACCAAAAGAACAGAACTCTGAAGTTGAAAAACTGGTTAACTCTTAATTCTTCTTAAGACAAACATGCCCTTTTTAAGAGGCAATTTCTATGGTAACTTCTTTTTTAGGATGTTTGCCAGATAGAGTGGTAAGTGTATGAGTAGCTTAATCAACTTTATGATTATGTTGGAGAAATAGAGCGTATTGATTGATTTCACTTGTCCAATATGCTTACTGAACGTAACATACATGGAATTACTGTTATTATTGGCTCTAAGGCATTTGCACTGTAAACTCATTTGAATAAAGCAGACTAACTACTGAAACTGGCCCAGCTCTGTGGAAGTGTTAAGAAACAGCACTTATTTCTCCAGTGGAAAACACCACATGCAATGATCAGCTGCTGCAGTGTCCAGGTGGATGTGACTGGGTGTCTTCTCCATGCAGGAAATATTAAGTGACGTATTTCTTTAGGAACAAGCAGTATCTTCCATGTGAGTCTCTGAATGTCAAATCCTGTTCCTCGGAGTTGCTCAGTTCAAGTGAACTTTGGTTCTCCAGCAGAAAGCAACACCTTTTGCTAATGCAATGCTGTGGTGATTATGTGTAGTATCAACTGTGTGTAAATGTGGAACTTGTGTGGTGTTACTGACTTTTATAGTAAAATATCCCAACACGCCACAAGACAAACGTATTGAAAATATCAAATGAGCAGCTGTTACAATGTGTTTAATCACCCAGTCATGCATCATAAAATTACACATTTTTGACGACTTCATTTTATAAAATGCAATATAAAAATAAATTTTGTCAAAATAAGATGTACACTTAACCACCCAACACCTCTAGGCTTACATATAACAGAAAGCAAAATTAATATTTGAATAACACGACGATTAACTCATGCCAAAATGAGATTTAACAAAAATGATACTTCAGCCAGTTCCTGAAAATACCTCAGGGCTCATAACACCCATTTGCAAGAGTATAAATTCAAGTACTTTTATGTACAGTTTGCAGCTACCTTTTGTGCCACCTAATGCCAAAGCAGTTCAAGTATCCTTCCTTATTATCTGTTGGATTTGGCAGGGATGGCTTATGTACTGGGAAAGGCATATAACCTTGGAAAACAAAGTTATTTCAAGTGGGAAGAAGGAAAAAAGTGGTTGTTGTGCTGTAAAAAAACCCCAAACAACCCCCAAGCAAAAAAACTACCCACTCCTGTAAGCTTTTCCTAGCTATTTTCATAACTTGCAGATAAGGGGATGCTATACTTGACACAAATGTTAGTTTTCCAAATGCTGACACGAAATATTCTGGGAACAAAGTGATTTCTTTGCTACTTAGTGCTAAAGCTCAAAAAACATTCCCAGCTCTGTAGCCAGGCACACATAAGCCAGAGCTGTGCTTTCTCTAAGACATGCCAAGCACTGGTTAGAGATACTTCAGGGTTAGAGACACAGCTCAGTGAAGCTCCAACTTCTGCCTGAGTTCTCAAGCCAAGAAACAGCAAATCAGAAAAAACAGATGCCGGATAAAGCCTGGCTTAATTCAGCATCCTGACATCCACTGCCCAGGAGCCAGCTTTAAGAAAAGTAAGTTCTGGAGGCACAAGACTGGCACTTTTCAGCATTGGCAGTTGTGGTTTAACCCCAGCCAGCACCGTGGCTGCTCGCTCACACTGACTCCTGTGAAGAAAATTCTACCCCAGCCAAACCCAGCACTCATATAGCCTCATTTATTATGTTTAAATCATATTCTTTATTCTTAGTGAGCAGAGGAAAGAAGAGGGTGAGGTGGATCAAGTCTGCCTACTATTTAAGGCATGCAAGAGAATATAAAAGCCTGAAAAAGGGTGAGTGTTGTAGAGGTTCCTCAGCCTTCTGCTGAACACCACTAGATTTATTTCTCTTTGAAGGACACCAAATTGAATTTTGAATATCCAACCTCCCTCTCTAGTAGTTACATAAAGGGATTAAAGTAGCTGTTCCTACAGGCAATATACCCCCACTTGCAACCCTGCAGCACAATGAAGGAAAGACTTAAATCAGTCAGGCCTTCATCTCTAGGTAGAGTGGCCCATTCTATTTTTTTTTCAGTTGTACATTGTGACTGGAATTAAGAGGCACTAAACCAACAGAGGCACCACTCTCTCTGCTCCAGCAGTTCAGCAGTGTGGGCCACCACTTATCTGTCCAAATCCTGGTGCTGTGTGCTACTGGCTTCTAGGTGGCAAAAAACTGAATTAATTTCTACAAAACACAGAGCATATTCTGGTCACAAAGGAGGAGCTACCTAGCAGTACTCTTTTACCTTATTTTAAGTAGACGAAAATGGTAGTTTTTTTCCCTGTACTAAAGGTAATAGTTATCAAAGAGGAGTTACAATTGACTTCTAAAGGTAAGAAAAAGAGATGCTTTCACTGAGGAAAATTAATCTCTTCCCACCTTTAATCTACAGCTGTTCATGTGATGAGTTTTCTGCTCCTACAGATTCTGTACTGCCACCCAGAAAAGAAAAAAAGCTTTATGGTTTTACCCCTTTTCAAAACCCAGTCTCTTTTTACAATGTCAGGATGACAGGTGTGGCATTTGCCACCCCTTAGCTCCAGGATGAGGTCTGCTGCCAGGTCAGGAAGTCGTTACAGTGGTAGAGGAGTCTCCTGTTGGCAGTGCAGTCATGCTGCAGGGGGACTGAGAGGAAGAAAGACATTCAAAACAGAGTTTGGCACTTTGAAAAATGAATGTCTGAGATCCTCAAGATAATTTAGTTTTATATTTACACAAACATAACTGGTGCCTATAATCACATTTGGCACTAAATCAAGATTTCATCCACAGAAAGTGCTCTAGTGATAAGTTCCCAATTAGAAGGGATGTTCTTTTCCACCAAACAGTGAGTTATTTCACCTTGAAGTAACAGACTGTGCTTTCCTTGTCCTAGTGAGGTTTCCCATCTCCACACCATTATAGTGCAGAAAAATGTGTGCAAAGAGTGTGCTGAGAGTTAAGTTCTAATTTAAGACCATTGAACAAAATGAACTTGGGGAGTGGGAACAGCTTATTCAGCACAGGTATCTTACCCTGGTTTGACATCAATGTTAGTTCTGTCTCTAGACAAAGACCTAGAAGCACAGGCATACAAGTTATGGGTAAATGATTATCACAGAGATGATTCAAGTCTAACTTCATACAGGAACATGACAACCAAAGACAAAAGAGGTCAACAAAGTTAAAAACCAAGTTGTAACATTGCAAAAAGGAGCTGACAAGCACAGTGAACAAAATGCTACAATATCAGGAAATTTAAGAATGTGCTTTTAAAAAGCCTGTCTGCATTTGGTTTCACAGACTTAAAACTCAAATTCAGCCCGAAGTAACAAGCTAAAGCAGCACCTTGCTGTCTTACATGAAGTATTGCCTTCTATACATCACATGCCAACTGCTACAAAACCTCCTCACACATTCTGGGTATGAGGTACTTACCCAATTCCTTATCTCAACCAGAAAAGAACTGTCAATGTGGGAAGGTGGCTGACACAGCTTTATTTGGTCCTGAACCTCATTATTTGAAGTGTTGTCCAATGAAAAGCCTTAGTAAATGATCAGAAAAACTTCCTGTTTTCTGCAAATGAAGATTGCATCTGCTATATAAACCTTGGTATAGATGTTATGGTAGTTAATCCATCAGTCACAGTTCTTCCAACTGTGAGGAAGTTTAAGAGATTAGCTCCATACAGGTATCCATGAGTAAATTTTGTTCTGTATTAATTTGAGACAAATATTCACTGATATTTCAGAAACACCAACTCACAATCTGAACCACGTGACAGAGGACAGGCCAAGTTAGACTTTTATGGTTTTAAGCAATCTTCACTACAGAATTATATTTTGCAGAGTTCAAAAGCCATTTTCTTGTCTTGGATTACTGGTGTTTGCAGGAGGGGAAGGGACCAGATGATCACAAAGCTTGTAAATCATCCTCACTTTTCACCTGTGTGGGGCGGGGACAAGAAACTGTCAAGCTTACCTATCTGTAATATTTTTTCCCTTTATCATTAGAAAGAATAGGCCAGTTTGCATCATTCACACAGAGGTTGATGAGCCTCAAGTCTTCTACATAACTCGTGCTCTCTGCTTTTACCCTCCCCGAACTCTGCCCTGCCCCCATTGTGCCCTCTCCAGCTTCCTTTGGTTCTACAGTGTAAAGTGCCTCAGCAGTCTGTCCCTAAACTGCAGGTTTAGGAGTAAGGCAGAGTTCACAACATCACCTATCAGAGCAGAGCAGATCCTAAATGTGCTGGAAAACCTCCCCCCAGTGGTTTGTTAGTAACAGTAATAGAGCTGAGGTTTCATCCCTCGCAGGGAATCATCACACTGCTTTTCCTCAGCATCCCCACTCACTAGCAGGTCGTGGGGAGAGCTGTCACACGGGAGCACCAGCTCTGAGAAATCATGCAGGAAGTCCTCTTCAGAGGCCAGCAGCAGCTCGTTCCAGGCAGAGATGTCCAGCTTGCCTGCAGTACCACCGTACTCTTCAGGAAGGATCACTGGAGGAATGTTTTGGTGAAGGGAATTCAGATCACAGCCATGAAGAAAAAACTGAAGAAGAAAGCAAAAGAGCTTTAAAAGTGCACATCAAACACTTTACAGTGAATTGCTGGAACAGTCAGCTAACAAGCTTATTTTGAGCTAAAGAACAAATTTTAGGAGTGATGTGTTCATGGGCAAGTGGCAGCACAGAACAGTCAGTGGGCAGGTGCAGTCACACACACCAGTGAGAGAAGTCTTGAGACAATCCGCACCTAGTGCAGATTAAATCTCAGCAAGAGAGATGTGACGTGTGCCTGGGCTGAGGTTCCAAATTCAGTTCATGCCCAAGTTCGCTCATGGGACTGAAAGTACTTATCCTTGTGGACAAAAAAAATCATCCTTGGCAACCACAGTCCTGTGGAGAGGACACTTGTGCCACACAGGACCCTTGCATAAGAGAAAAGAGCAAAGAAGGGGCAACACAGTTTTCCTGTGACACCACCTCGTAAACAAAGTGCTACTGGCCCAAATAATCCAACCACAGGGAAAATATCCTGGATACAGAGCATATGTACTGAAGTTCCATATTGATATTATGCCAATATTGAATTCCTCAAGGTTTCTGTCTCACAGAGAATTTTCCCAACAGGCATATTTTTTAAAAATTAAAGCAGAAAGTAAAATGGCACCAACATTTTTCTAGCTGTCAAGTATTATAATTTTTCTTATTTTTTACTTAAGAGTGGCCAAGCAAGGAACTTAGAAACATTAAAAATAAAATCACACAAATCCTTACCCTGTTTGCGATCTTTTCCTTCAGAAAAGGCTTGATGATTGCAAAAATGCCTTTGAATATACGAGGCTCATTTATTATGTTAACAGCCTTTATTCGAATGGGGAACCCATCCTGAAGGGTAAAGAAGATTTTTATAATGCAGTTTAAAAACCATTTGCCATCTTTCTCTTTTTAAAATTTCCTGAGACTGACTGCCAGCACCACCCACTGGCTCCCCAACTTTAATCTGAGGTATCAACATAAACCAATACAACAGAAATTCAACTTGTTATAGAGAGCAGTCCTAGGATGCCATCTGTGAGCATAAAAACAAAGTCAAGGGACAAGAAAACCCTCTATCAAAAAATACACTGCTGTCAGTAAATTCTCATTTCTAATGTTGATGTTTATCTCCCTTGACAAAAACACTTAGATAATCCCTGTCCTTTGGGTATTCCCAGCCCTGATAAAGATGCAGTCACAAAGTGATGTCTGCAGCTCCTGAGGAGTGCACCACACTCGGTGCCAGAGCAGGCTGCTTCTAACAGTGTGTCCAGCAACAAGATTTGGTGCCCAAGATACTCTAAAATGTATTTTTATGTGAAGAAAGAGTCTAATATCACTAGGACACGCTGTTTCCCATACAGGACAGTTTAAAACAACAGCTAATTATGGGATTTCTGCTGGAGAAATTTATTTGCAGAAATATTTTTCAAAGGCAAAAGCTCATGATCTGCAATTCAGGACTCAGTGAAGTTTCTTTCCCCTGTAACCAACTCTACATATACAAATCAGTCAATGCTTGCAGTGTAAAGCAGACAACAGGCACTGCTGGATTTATTTTTCTCCATAGGAACGTCAGTGAATTAGCTCATCTTTACAGGAGCTGCAGCTCAGCAAGGTTGATGCAACACATGTATATCCCACCATACCTTTACGTCCTTCCCCAAGTCCAGCTATTGTTTTGTGAATATCTTCCAGTAGGAAGAGCAGGACACCCATGGCTTTATTTGTACAAATTAAATACGGGCTTACAGTTAAATGACACATTTAGATCATAATGTAAAGGAGTGAGTTCTTATAAAGGCATTCCTTAACTCACCAGTCTCATCTCCATACACTGCCCTGATTCATCCTATCCTTCCTGATCCTCCCATGGATACAATAAAGAACATATCCAGCTCAGGCCAGAACAAAAGTAATGATGGAATGAACCCATTCAAGAGAAGTTTTCTCGTCTCACTCCTCCAGACTGTATGAAGTGAAATCATCAGACCTTCCTGCCACTTTGGCCAGGCTACTCCTAAGTCCTTTCCCCTTCCCGTTTTGTCCAGCTTCACCGTGTTTACACCCTTGCTCTAACTTGCTCTCCACCACTTTCCTTCCACACATCCAGGCAGAGTTGCTTTTCATTACTGTCTCTTTTGCTGCCCCTGTGCTAAAGAAGCCTCTGCCTTTGGGGGATGGATGGAAATCCTCCTCAAATTGCACCCGTTCAAAAATCCTCTTTAAAGTTTTGCAGCAGTGCTTGAGCTGGAACTTGCACCCGTTCAAAAATCCTCTTAAAAGTTTTGCAGCAGCGCTTGAGCTGGAACTTGCACTTGCCCCATGGCTGGCTCCATCTTGGCCTACAGGAACCATTTAAATACCAGGCCATTTCCTCACTCTGTCCTCTCTAACTGTAATTCTCTGCTCTCTTTTCCTCCTTACCACTGCCTAGCAGAACTGCTTTTGTCTGTTCCAACTCAAAGTTTGCATTTCTAATGCAAATTTAGTTTTAGGGATGCAAAAGTCAAAAAAAGGTGCAAGTGAGGTAAGTTGGCTTGCCAACTTGTAAGGGTGTGAGAAAACGAGCTGGGCAGAAACATGTTTAACTCTGCTAGTGAAAGCCAAGATGATGAAGTTTGTGGTGACACAGTCAAGAACTCTACACACAGAAGCAGTCATTTACAATGCACAAGCTTATTTTCCCACCAGTTCAGGTCTTACCTGAAGAATTCCAATCACTTTTTTGGCTACAAAAGGACCAAAATGAGACGCCTTAGATAAGCTGACTCCTTTGTAGTCTGCCAGGATTACAATTCCATTCACCTGGGTCTCTTCGGACTGAATGAGTTTTTCTAAGGTTAAGTATATGGCACGAATGTTCTCAGTAATCGGATAATTACTGGGTGTCCATCTGTCTGAGGTTACAAGACAGGGATGGTAAGTCGGAGAGTGAAGATAAGCTAACAATACACATTCCAAAAAACTGATTTTCTGTCTTCCTGGACTCAAAACTTAGTCTTTATAGCCACAGTTCTAGTTCAGAGCAGCCTTTCTTAAGCCAGAGGTAAACGGCAACTCATGTTTACTTCAGGGAGCAAAGGCAATGGTTTTAAGAACCCCGTTCTCCACCCAGCACAGCTCCTTAAAAGCAGTTTCAGCTCAGAAAGAAGGCAGGTAAATGGAAAAGAGGAGAATGAATGAAGACAAAATTTACAGCAAGCCTGGCAGCACCAAAAGCACATGAAAGACTGATTATTTACACAGGAGTCAGAGCTATAGGCTCCTCTCTCTGCTTATGGCAAAAACAAATTACAAGCTTCTAAGGGTAGGCCAGCAGCCCTGTTTCAATTTGAGTTACTGCATATTAATTTTTCTTGAATTGCCTAATATTTCATCGATCCACCTCACTGCATTTTCATTCCGCCATGACAGCAGTTATTGCAGACACAGGAAAAGAAACTGGAATAATGCTGGCTAAGGACCAGCACGTCCCTTCCCCAGTCAGCTTTCCAAATTTGAGAGAGCCCACACACTCTGTGCAAGTCACCACCGTTCACACGAGAGCAGGGAACAGGCTTTTGGCCCAGACACGCCTCGAGGACGGGGAACAGAGACACTCAGGACTGAGTACCTGGGCGGATGCAGACGACGTGGCGTCCCTGCGGGTCCCGGTGAGGCAGCACGGTGACAAAGCCGGACTCCAGGACAGGCTTTATTGCAGATGGCTTCAGGTTACTGAACACCTCCGGCCAGGTCCTCCTGCAGGTGTGGTAGTTCACCAGGAGCTGAAGCGCGCGATCGTAATCAAACTTCCTGGCTCGGAGGAACCTCAGCAGGAAAGCATCGTCCAGGCACGTACCCAGGGAAGGATAGTCCTTGCACACCATATCTCGGAGTGCCTGCACATCACGGAGCCTCCATTCAGGCTTCTCCTGGAGCTCCTCCCGGGCTTTGGTAACGAGATCAGGAGACAGGGTGCAAACATACTTTGGCCGGTCGGGCAGAAGCTCATTGTCCGATGGAGACCCCGCTGACGGACTTGTCCTGGTGCAGTCGCTCTCTCCTGACATAATGCAGCAGGAATCTGTCAAAAAACAAGTGCTGCACGTGACAAACAAACCTACAGACTTACAACCACATTAATTGTTTACTTATTTATTATGTTCTGTATCCCTCTGTTTTCTAACCAAAGACGTTGCCTTTCCAAGAACCAGCGCTACGGTCAAGGCACACCGTTCATTTTAATTCTCCTACCAGGATTAGAAAGTGCAAGTGACTCTAATCTCTTTATCCTACCTAGCAGGTAGAAAGCTACCTTGGATGAAACCTAACCAAATAAATTTAAAATACAGAATTACACATCTTCATTGCAAAACACAGAATTCAATTTGCCGTAACATTTATTTCCTATGTCCAGCTGGAAACTAAAGCAAAGCAAACACCCCAGGATTCTCACATCTGGTTGAATTACACCCTCTTCTGAGAAACTCCCCCATCTAAGCCCAGACAGCCAGGAGTTTTCCTTAATTTCTCTGGCAAACACATGCACCTACCAGCACCTCTGCCCAGGTGAGTGTTTTGAGCAATTCAGGAGGAGCAGCACTCGGGAATATAAGAAATGGCTGCAGTGCACAGACTGGATGAGCAGGTAAGAAAATTGCAGACTCTTATGCCAGCACTGCATGGGTATCGAGGCTGGCTTAATCTAGTTTTAACTTTTCAGTGTGAAGCTAATATATCTGACCTGGGAGCTGAAATTCCAAATCCAGTCACAAGTGGATAGAGATGAGTGAAAAATCAGAAAATCACGAGCCTGACATAATTCCTGTAGCTGGACCTGGGGCTGGCAGGGAAACATGGCTTTATTTTGCTGAGCTGTTCGCATTCAGAGTCACTCACAGCACGGCACAGCGCTCCCGGCTGTCACACGGGACCCTTGTCACCCATACCCACCTTCCCCTGCACTGACAGACCTCTCAATGCCTCGCTCCCACCTCACCTTCCCCAGCGGCTCGGGACGGCCCCCGGGACCGCTCGCAGGGACGCGTTTCACCCGGCTACAGCCCGGGCTGAGCAGCACCCAACCCCCGAGCGCCGGAGCCTCCGTCCGCGCACAGGGCCCAGGAGGCCGCGGCACCGCCAGGCCCCGCGCAGCCCCGGCCCCGCAGCCCGCCCGTACCGGAGCTCCCGCGGAGCAGCCGCGTCCCGGCCCCGCCGCCC
>VWPU01019882.1:0-26390 GCA_013398955.1 Callaeas wilsoni
CCCCCGCGGCCCGCCCGCCCCGCAGCGCCCGGTGCCGCTCCGGGCTGGAATCGCGGGCAGCGGGGCGGGGAAGGGCCGGGAGCAGCGCCCGCGGCCGGAGATGCGCCCCCCGCCCGCTGCCCCTGCCCCAGGCGCTTACTGTACGTGACGGTGACGGTCACCGGGGCTCCGGGCGCCGCCATCTCGCCCCGCCGCAGGCAACCGTCCGCGGCGCTGGCGGGGCGCGCGCGGAGGGCGTCACTTCCGGAGCAGGAAGACGGGAATGCCGTTTTCCCGGTCTGCTCTCACGGCGGCACCGCCGAGCAGCTCCCCGCAGCAGCACGGACGCGGCCCAGGCGGGCCTGGCGTGAGCAGGAGCTTCCCTCCCCCGTCCCAAACCAGGCTCCGCCTCTGGCGAATCCTCTGCGCGTGACGCTGACCACCTGCCCCCAGCCCCGTTTTCGGACCGAATTAATCGCCAAAAACGCCACACAAAGGGATCTGCTAATCTACGTGGTTTTATGTCTCCACAGAATACATAAGGTTAATGGTAACCCGAGCAGTTCTTAAGGAGGTTACAGGTACAATCGCATAAAAGTCTCAGGACTGCAGTAGTTTAAAAATTGCTTTCAGTTCTTTTATCAAACAGGCGTAGTAATAAGGGAGCTATTTTACAGAGAGTAAGCAGCAACGAATAGTCTTAGTCTCAAGAAAGAGAAACGGAATACAAAGTCAAAATAAACCTCAGCTATCGACAGCCACCACTAGTCTTCACGTTTTACTTTGTCCATAAGATACGGAAATCAAAACCTATCAGACTGACTGCTTCCACTGAAGGGAACTGGGATGAATTTTCCATTAACAGAAGTCAGTAGTAGAACAACCTTCTCCAAAGAAAGAACACCACCAGCCACTCATACTGAATTCTAGGATGTAGTGATATTAAGGTTACACTGGAAGGACAAGTTCTCCAGAATTTTAAAATAAAAAAGATTCTTAATACAATTCGAAAGTATAGTTCATTGTATCCATTGTGCTTTTGAAACATTTATGTTGCAGGGATCTTTGGCAACCCAAATTCATCCACCAATATGCCATCCTGCAGGGAAAAAAAAAAAGCGATGGGTTAACAACTCTCCACCAACCAGAACATTTCACAGAAGCTTCCTTACTATTTCTGTAAAGTGTCTGTATCTGCAATTGCCACAGTGTGACAGCTGGAATCAAAACAAGAGCATCAGAGCTCACTACAAAACTCTATTAAAGCCCCAAAAGCAAACATACAGAAGCCTTTCTTATGGTTTTAAGACTAGAGCCGTAATGGTACACTTAAATTCTCCTGGCAGTCTGACAGTGTTTGACAGGAGTGACAAAATGTCATTCTAGTGCTTTTAAACATAATTAAGAGCATTCAGTACACTGTACACTGTATTCTTAAATTCTCTCTATTTAGCATCCATACATATAATACATAAATAGCATACATAGCATTAAGCACACTTTTTTGTTCAAAATATGAAGGATCCCAAATATCAAGCAACCAGCACAAACGTTATTAATCCAAAACAAACAAAAATGTATTTTGCTGTTAAAAAGCAAAGGACTCACTTTGTTTTTTGTGTCCGTAGGAGTGACCTCTGGGATCGCTGGAGCGGATGCGGCTTCATCTAAGTAGGAATTGTCTTCATCAGCTAAAAGCTCATCACCTAACGCATCCAGTTCTGAAATTGAATTATGTTGGTTGAAACGTTATGCAAGAAGTTTCTTTTGCAAGAGAAAAGCTGCTCTTACAGAGCCTCAGGATTCATACCGAATGTTTATCTTCAGACTCACTTAGTGTCAGTCATCAGTCAGAAATACACACACCCCCACACTGGAGAGAACCTTTTTCCCCACCTTGTAGCATTCCACTGGTATCTCATGTTTGTCTATGCTCTTGTTACTTCTCTTAAAGGAAATGCAGCTTTAATGTTTAAAAAAAGCTATTAAAGCTTTTTAAAACACATTTAAAGCGTTTGACCAATGAAATAAAAAAATCACTGTATGACAGTATGATAATTTTTATATTCAGTAATATAAAAAGATCATCCTCCCCCTTCCTAACCTGCTTCCAAATCATCTTCATCAATCTCCGGTGTTCCATAGCTACGACTCAGTGCCTCCTGGACTTCATTGGCTTCTTCCATCATATCTTCCAATTGATCTTGTATGTCCTGAAGCAAGAATCATTTTCAATTGGTCCACATTTACTCAAATTCAGTTTAGTAATTCCAACATACAAAGCACTCAATCCTTCTAATGCATAAACCATTTTTTTGAAGCAGTATTAATACAAGTCAAGACACACACATTCAGGACAAGTGTACTTGAAAAGCAGAAAAGGTATGAAATTTAGACAAATCTCCGATCTGGAAAATAAGCAGTAACCTGAGTTGTGCCACAGCAGAATTTAGAAGATATATTAGCATACTTACTGGTAAGTAAATACAGGTAAGGAAACAATATTTGCCTAAAGGCTTACAATGCAGGCCATTTATAAAAGACAGAATAGGAAAGAGAACTTAAAGGAATTCAGCACTGGCATTGGATAAGAGCTTAAAGTGCAGCATACTTGAAATTATATTTAGACATCTTATGGGAGATGTTTTATGCGCATTCTGAAGTCAGGGCCAGCCCTTGCTAAAGTTTGATTAGTGTTTTTTTTTGTTTGTTTGTTTTAGCTTTTGTTCTTTTTCATCAACTACTACCTTGGACTGAGGGAGTAAATGACTAATCTGCATGTTACTAGTATAGGAAACAAAATAAGGACAAAAAAAGCCATAGCAGGAAGTATCCACTCACATTTATGCTGAAGTGCAAGGAAAGGAGATGAGAGATTAAAGATTAGCTCAGCAAGGAAACAATAATCAGTACAATAAGGCAAGCTGCACACTGATTGTGCAGTACCAGAAAAATCAGGAAGGAATTATCATGGTGGTCCCATAAAAAGGCAGACAAACTCATGTGAACTAAAATAGTCATCTGACCTTCAAGTTACATCATCACTCACCATTACTTCAGTACATTATTTTTGTTCTTTAATTATTTAAACTATAAAAGCTCACCTCAATTTGATCAATCTTGACTTGCTTGTAAGCTTTCTTCATTTCTTTCACCCCCAGTTTCATTGCATCCACCTAGAAGAGTCAAACATCATGCTTGTAGCTGATGTAGCACAGATTAATCAAATTAAACAAGTGTGAGATTAATAAACTGGTACCGTTGTCTTTGTATCCTTCAGTGCCTGAATAGTGTAATTAGCTTGTTCCATATTAAAAGACTGCTGTGACAGATTATCCCTCTGTTGTTCATACCTGTTAAAAAAAGGGCAAATAACGGCTTTAAAACACCACACTATTTATTACCACAAACACTCCTAATTTTTTAAGAGTTGCAAAATCAGCAGCAGTAGTCTAAAGATAGGAACAGATTTGGTTGTTTGGGGTTTTTTTACTTATTATACACAATTGCAGAATAAACAGCTTCATAAAAATCTGGCCATTACGCATTTCTGTGTACTTGAAGCAGACAAAGCTATTCTTGAACTAAGCTTTAACTGACAGCAACACCATATTTGCCTAGACTGACAAAGTAGGTGAGGATACAGCAAAAGTTTAATCACCGTAAGGCAGACAGGCATGCCATGCTCACTAATGCTGTAAGGAGAATGGAAGAGTTGGCAGGTTATCCAAACCACAGTGGCTCCACACTGGAGTTTTTCAGGGCAGGGAGGAAGGGGGAGGATAGGGTACCAAAATGAAACATTTAAGGCTAACCAAAGAGAAAAGAGAGACTTTAAAAATTAAGAAATCATCTTTCTCAAAGCTAAACATGTATCAAATCAATAATGTAAACTATGCCAAGTTAAGCAAAAGAACGAAAGCATAAAAATGAACCATGAGTCCTTCTAACATGCAAAGCAGGAGGTCTGAAAGACAAGGAGGATCCACATGCAAAACCTTCTGGACAACTAATGACTGCATCTATTACTGCTCCACAAGATCAGAAAGAAATGACTGAGAGATATGACAATAGCCTATTATGAGGGGCCCAGTATTCCCACCAATGAAGATCGGCAGGCAGTCAAAAACCAGTAAAAAACCCCTAAAGCCAGAATCAAGCAGTCCTCCTCACAGCATCTAACTGAAGTACCGCATTCCTTGCCACATGGTATTTTAGATGGTAAGAGTTCACTAACACTTAACAAGTCACTGAGTGAGTCCATAAAGGTACAATTCATCTGAGGGATATGAAATATAAGATGATGGGAGCTTCAGCTCAGACAGCTTCTAAGATTCGCAGCTCATGGACTATGAAATATTCCAATGAAACGTGCTTGCCATGTTCTGATATTCTTTCCTTTGGATCTGTTGCTGAACACTTTCAAGACAGTACACTAGACAAGATCAGACTACAGGATCATCTATCCTGTCCATTTGGGGGTTTCTGCATAGACATAATTACCTGCATTACATCTGCTCAAGTCCTCAAAGGTGTCCATAGAGAACAGGTAAATTTCCAGTAAACCAGAGCAAGGTCATCAAATACATAATTTACACTAATCAATTAATAATATAAAATGGGGCAATCTCTCAGAAAGTTTAGGAGCCAAACATTTGTAATAATGAGCAGATTTAGGTCATCTTGTACCAATCCAAATTTATATACTGACATATAAATCATAAATATGCTGATATGAAATCTGTAAGGAGATACTTCTGAAAGGCTTCTTCAGCATTTTTCTTTAAAGAATGCTCAGGAGAGTACTGGAAAGAGAAATGAAAGTGTGCCACAGCCCCCTAAAGTAAAAAGCCTTTTATTAACCAGAAACTGAGACAGGTTTCAACTTACATTCGCTTCTGCTTCAACACTCTCAATGCTTTCTGCTTTACTGTATTCTGAAAGACACAACAGTGTTACACTAGAAAAAATATCTGACTTTACACTTGATTATGCTGTTTAAACCTAATGCATTGGATTTAAGCTTTCCAAAAGATTCCTCAGTTACTAGTGCCAAGAGTTTAACAATACTTAGATTCAGCATTTGGCCTGCATTAATGATTAACAAAACAGGAGAGTACACAAAGCTTCTAGTAGAAAATACTTTCTAGCTTCTGATTTATGTTTTCAGTAAGGAGAATAAAATGTCAAACTTAGTCCATCAGGATTATCTTTCATTAACACATTTTAATGTTCAGCATCAAATGATACTGCAGCAGGTACTTTAACAATACTGTTTATATCAGATATGCTTACTTTCAGATACATTTTATATTGTAAGTTCATCCCCTTAAAAAATGGTTTGCTCTGCTCCCTTTAGGCATAGTGTGGAGCTTTTTATTTTGGTGACAAACAAAACAGCCTCTCTGCCAGACTTGATTTGGGTAACAAGAAAGAAGGGAAAGAAGTTACTTCTCACAGAGGAATTACATTACACTCTGGAACAAACAAAAACCAATGAAAACACTGTCCAAAGATGTATGTCTAATAAAAATAATCCTGCAGGATCTTATATCTCATGTTTAGAGCAAGATGCAGTTTTAAGAACCTGATGAACTGGCTAAATCACATGACAAGAAGTGTGAGTCACATCCTCTCATGCTTAAATTCCACAGAAGATTCTTACCTTTGCAGGTCCCTCTCTCATTTTCTTCATTTGATCCTTATACTTCACTAGTTCTGCATCAAGCCTAGCAATTTTCTTGTCAATTGACTCAGCTCTGCTATCCACCTTTAATACATGAGGGGGAAAACAAAGAAAACATTCATTAAGGTTTTATTCAGGTATGGGACAATAAAAAGAACAGCCTCTGTTTTGCTGTGTTTCTAACTGAATTGTTTCTTCACTCAGTGGTTTTATAAATAGTTTAGATTTTGCAAGAATCCAAAACCAGAATCAAGTGAAACAACTTCTACAAGGAGCACAAGAAACACCACTCTGAGGCTGCCGGAAGCTCTGCTATTGTAACATGTTCTCATCATTTTGAGATACTCCCTTGCAAACCCACTCAAGGCAGGTCTCCATTCAGGAATGTCTGGTAACACACAGTGCCAGGGACTAAAGTGGAATGGAAAACTTCTAGGTGTACCCTGCTGGCATTCCACAGAGCTCTCATTTGGGATATATTTTAACCTTTCACCACAAGAGGGTTAAAAATTACAATTACATAACCAAGTATGGGTATAGGTAGTTCTAACAGCATATATAAATTCCTAAAAGACCTTTTTAACATGAACTGACTACCCCAGCATTTCCCTGGAAAAAACAAAATAAAGCTTATTAACTTCTCATTCCAATGAGCCTCTCTAGGGATTAGATTATAATGACATTCCAATTATAGCATAAGACAGGCAAGTGCGAATTTACGATTCTGCCTTGCTAATGGTGGCTAAGCATGTACAACTATGTGGATTTTGATTTCAGTGTTTCAATGACCCTTTTAAAACCCTGCTCTATGACAGTAATATGCATTTACCAGAGGCATCCTGAGCAGAACATTTGATACGAACATTCCACACAAGACATTAAAGTGCCTGGTCACAACTGGCGTTGAAAAAATTGTATTAAGCTTTCTATTATGCCAAACATTTTACTAATAGCAAGAAAGAGAAAAATTTGGGATTTTAAAACTCCTGTAGGTTCAAAGCATGGCACTTCCTCAAGATCTTCATCAGCTAACAGCATCTTTGAGGTCAGCCTCCACAGGGGAAAAGTTTATTTGCTTTATTTATCTAATGATTCTTTCAAGCAGTACTAGCAGGAAACAGAGACAGAACCTCCTACATTGACTAACTACATAAAAATTTCACACACACATGACACGTGACCTCAGCTTTTAAAAATGAGACTAGACAGAAGAGGGGAGAATGGATCTAATTTATCAAAAAAACTAGACTGAGTATTAGGACTTGAAGAGCTTCTGCCCATTATTCACAGATAAGGCACAGTGAGAAATGTTTCATTGCTACAGAAGGGCCCTAATCTACAGAAAAGAAAGTGATCCTGAATTTTAACGCAGTTGTCACAACTATTAGCCTTTTGTTCCCATGTTTCCTATTTACTCCTCTGAAAAACCATTAAGTTTAGAATGTTTTTTCGAAGAAGAAAAAGTAAAAACACTATTAATGCTTTACTTCCTGGTGCATCCTTCCTCCTACTGGCCTCATGACAGCTTTGAGTCATCTGACTGTGCTCTGCCAGCAAGCATATAAAACCCTGCCTTTAAGTGCAATGAATTTTAGATATCTAAACTTGTCTACCCAGGAAAGAACATCCAAAACATAGGCATGATTACTGCCTAAGAG
This sequence comes from Callaeas wilsoni, assembly GCA_013398955.1. NCBI lineage: Eukaryota > Metazoa > Chordata > Aves > Passeriformes > Callaeidae > Callaeas > Callaeas wilsoni. The sequence continues at coordinate 7,324 of VWPU01019882.1, forward strand.
TTATGTTTTAACAAATGTTACATTAATTACTGCTCACCAAATACATTTCCTAACTGCCACTTAATGGCTAATTACCACTGAACTAACATGGTAAGAGATCTTACAAAGCAATTTGACTCTTTCAAAAGGTGTCTAAGACAGAAAACACCCCAGAAGCAACAGCAGTTGGAGGCTCAAACTGCTGGATTTAACATTGTAAAGAAATAGTACAAGTTTTTTAATATCTCACACAACTCTCTTCCATAATAATTCTAGTGTAATTTAAGATAAAGAATCTAATAATGTCTGTAGTTTTAGCAGAACCTATCCTAGAGACTCCACTATTGTGAAAAGACAGCAAGGCTTTCACAAATCAGACAGATTACTGCATATAACTTGGCACAAAAAGTTATTTCATAAACTTCAAACTACTAAGAGGAAGCATTTCTCCCCCTGCTTACTAGTATACAAAAACGTCTTAAATTTTAATTCCATCCACAGAAACTGAAAGGCATCAAAACAGGGTGGTTTATAGACTTTCTGTGATGACCCACCTTTAAGGGGTGTGCTTGCAACCAGCCCTTCATTTTTCAACAGTCGAACAACATAGGCTCTCGATTTCATCTTTTAAAAACCACCCTGTAACTCATCACTGGTTGCCAAAGTCATCACATGCATAAAATAAACCTTAAATTCTTCTTTTTGGTTAATCTGCTGTCTTGCATAGTCAAACTTTCAGACAGTGCAATTACAAACAACTAGAAGAGGATCAAAACTGCGTTCAGCAGGATTTTTTTAGGAAAAAAAAAACCTAGATTCCTGGTGTTGCCAATCGAAACAGCTGTTTAAATTACACATTTATGTACCCCAAAACTCATCTAGGATTGAACAAGCTCTTAGCAGAAAACAGGCTGCTGACCTATCTAAATTTTCATTTACCTCAATATTAGAAAATGGACATTAACTTGGAACTGGCAAAAGCACCATGAAAAATCTAAGACTAATAAGGAGTTAGTTGTTATGAGGGAAACAAGCAGGCTTCCTGCTTTCATTGATATTGCCAAAATAGAAAATTTAAACACTTATAACAGTATCTCAGATGGATCTTGGAGTTCAAGTCATCGACCAAAGTGTTTACTGGCAACAATGGGAAAACTAATCCTGATTTTCAATCAGATGCTTTATTAACTGTTCTAACTACATACATTTAGAGTTATGTTTGGGGTTAATACTGCTAAAGAGGAATACAGATTCTTTGTCAGCAAGATAAAGTACCAGGACAAACATTATGACCACTTCTCCCTCCACCCATACCAGCCAGTGGCATACACAAGAGACTGATGTGTAGGTTTGTGGACATAGCGCTGACAAATACTAGCTATTTCATTTAGAGAGTCTCTTCAGTGGGTAGAAAAATAAATCTTCTGGGAGGAAAACTGATTTTTCCACAGAAACTGTCTGTTGTCAGGTTCCAATGACAAAGCCTAGTTAACCTACATTTATACCACAACAATTACTGACCTTTGTTTACCAACAGAAATAATCAAGAAACTCCATTTTCTTTCTTCACTTCTTAAAGTTAGGTTACGACAGAAGGAGCTGTAAAACCATGCTACAGTATTCTTCATAAACTTTAAAGTCAAAAAAAGACTATGAAATTACAAGATAAATCTTAACACTTTTTCTTAAGCCTCTTTGCAGGCAGGCCAACACAACAACAGTTGTAACGTGTTATGCCCCGTGTTTCCTGAGCATTTCTTACTTGGTCTGAGCTGGCTTATCTATCCATCTGCACACACCTTTGGCATCAACCCTACAGCAACCCTACTCACCCCTAAGAGACAGAGCACTCTTCTGTATTGGACAGGGAGACTGATCTTCTTGCTCCTGCCCCTGCCTTGTCACAACTTGCCACGGCCGGAGTTAGCTAGTGCAATCAGAGAAGTCCTCAGACGGAAATGCTGAGAACATCCATGAGGATGTAAGGACAGCCATGCCTTCCACGGTCATTGTGTGCACCCGTTTATGGGACGCGCTCCTAGGTACAGGACACAGACACGAGTGTATGGACATACAAAGGTCCATCCCCGTGTACGTGTGCGGACACACAAACACGCTGCACCGAAACACTCCGTGTATCCCTGCACATTACAGTGCTCAAGGGCAGGCCGGGTGTGGCTCTGAGTAACCTGCTCTAGTGGAAGCTGCCCCTGCCCATGGCAGGCGGGTTGGAGCTGGGTGACCTTTAAGATCCCTTCCAACCCAAGCCATTCCGCGGCTCCGTGCTGTACATACCCACGCACGGACACGCGCTGTGCCCGCGCACCGCGGTGTCCCCAGACGCACACCCGCACACACCCCTCTGCACAGGTGCGCGTCCCTGGGGCCACCCGCGGCGCTCCCGCCCCTGCCGAGGCGGCGGCCAGGCCGCGCAGCGCCCGGCGGGCCCGAGCGCCCCAGGGCGGGCACTCACCGTGCCGATGCAGTCGGTGAGGCTGGGCGGGGGCGCCTTGGGCTTCGCCTTGCCGAAGAAGCGGTTCATGGCGGCGGTGCCCCGGAGTCGCTCCCGGCCCCGGCAGCGGCGGCAGCGCTCCCGGCCGACCCGGAACCCCACGGTCGGCCCCGCCCCGCCCCGCCCCGCGGAGGGAGGGCCGCGGGAAGCAGGAAGCGCTGCGGGAAGCAGGAAGCGCTGCGGGAAGCAGGAAGCGCTGCCCGGGCGGCGCAGCCCTGAGCCCGCACCCCTCCCGGCCCCTCCGGCCGCACGGAGTCTCAGCAGCCCCGCACACGGGGCTGCTTTTCTCCCTCCACACACGCCCTGTAGCCAGCCGCTGGGCCTGCACCGCCTGCTCGCGGTGTGGAACCACCCCTATAACAGCAGTTGAGCTGATCTGTCAAAAATGCCAGGAAAACATGTGAAGTGTACCAAAACCGCGCTATGAATCAGGAATAGTGCGGCCAGCAGGACCAGGGCAGTGAGTGTCCCCCTGTACTCGGCACTGCTGAGGCCATGCTGTGTCCAGTTCTGGGCCGCTCAGTTCAGGAAGGACATGGAGGTGCTGGAGCAAGCCCAGAGAACAGCAACGAAGCTGATGAAGGGTCAGGAGCACAAGTCCTGCAAGGAGCAGTTGAGGGAGCTGGGGCTGTTTAGCCTGAAAGAGGCTCCTCAGGGGGGACCTTATCACTCTCTACAACCACGTGAAAGGAGGGCATAGCCAGGTGGGGGTTGGTCTCCCAGGTAAGAAGTGACCGGACAAGAGGACACAGTCTTAAGGTGCACCAGGGGAGGTTTAGGCTGGACATTAAAATAATTTCTTCACAGAAAAGATGATGAGACATGAGAATGGCTGCCCAGGGAGGTGGTGGAGCCACTGTCTCTAGAGGTGTTTAAGGAAAGTCTGGATGAGGCACTCAGTGCCATGGTCTAGTCGACACAGTGGTATTTGGTCATAGGTTGGGCTCAATGATCTCAGAGGTCTTTTCCAACTAATGGATCCTATGATATCATATTTGTTTTATTTTTTTATATTAAGAACACTTTTTTTTTTACCGAAGTTACTGAGGACCTAACATATCTTTAGGCTTCACCCACTGATCAAACTGGTCTGATGTAAGGAACCCCAGCTTTATAGCAGCTTCTTTTAACGTTGTCCCCTCTTTGTGCGCAGTTTTGGCAATCTTGGCTGCTTTATCATATCCTGTTACAAAACAAAACCAACAAGTTATCCATTTGCAATTTCAGATGATTCATTAGAGGTGAGAGAAAAGTGGGACACAGTCTTTGGAAAATTACTTGCAACGCATTACTATTACTGCTTAACTCAATTTGCAGGAAATGCACACTAAATGTTTACACCAACTCCTTACTTAAAGTGAAAGTAAATTTTGTTGTTCTGGTCCTAATGAATTTAGATCAAAGATTTATGGGACCTTCTCCTTTAAAAAAAAACCCCTCCTGTTGTAATCATTACCAGAGGTCAGTTTAGGAGAACAGGTACACAAATTCTCCCAATCTCCTTTTGACTCTAATCAGTTCTTTTTCTAATATTCTGGCATGGCCACTGCAAGGAGAACACAGCTTTTACAAAAGCAATTGGTGATGCTGAAGTAAATTAATTTCTTGACCTGACTTGGCCTGTCGTAAGCATTGTGACAGTACAAATAAAGTGTACAAAATAATATTACCACAAAATATTTCAGTATGTTCTGAGAAGTTTTTGAGCCTTAAACCTACCTATATGTGGGTTCAGCGCTGTTACCAACATCAGAGATTCATTCATCAGTTTGTTGATCCTGTCCGTATTGGCTTGGATTCCAACTACACAGTTGTCAGTGAAAGAAACACACACATCTCCTAGAAGTCTTGCAGAGTTTAAAACATTTTTAATCTAACAAGACAGAGAAAGAAACACCAATTATTTAGTTCAGATATTACTAGTTGCACATTCTGGCACCTTTGTTCATAACCAGTGCCCTCCCTGCAATTTCAACTTATTTAACAGGCTATTTTCCTTCCAGTATCTGAAGGGGGCCGACAGGGAAGGCAGAGAGGGACTCTTTGTCAGGACCTGTAGTGATAGGAGAAGGAGCAATAGGTACAGACTGAAAGAGGGGAAATTTAGGCTTGCTATCAGGAAGAAATTCTTTACTGTGGGGGTGGTGAGATACTGGAACAGTATCCGAGGAATGCTGCGGATGCCCCAACCCTCGCAGTGTTCAAGTGTTCACTGAGGGTTTTTTCTGTCTGTAAGTTATCCGACTGTACAAACAATTACTTAAAAAGTTCTAGATATGTAAAATTTTATGAACTTACCATCATGGGCTTAAAGACATTCAGTTCAAAGTGTCCATTGCTTCCTCCTACAGTAACAGCAACATGGTTCCCCATTACTTGGGCTGCCACCATGGTCACAGCTTCACACTGGGTAGGATTCACTTTTCCTGGTTGTGAAAGGGAGAGAAAAAGGTTACCAAAGGAGAAGGAAGAAGAAAAACAAACCAACCAACCAACCACCAGCAGCCTTTTACCATATCACATTCAATAGAAAATGTTTTGTAACAGGTAACTTGTCTTACTCATCTGTATCTGTGCACCACAGAAAATAAGGTATTTCCACAAATGATATTAAATTTGACTGTACTACGCCAATATTTTCAGCTAGGATTTGTAAAACAGCTATAGCTGCTTCAGCAGTCTCCCAAGACTCAGAGCTAGATCTGAGCTCATGGGCATGAGCTAAGCAGCTGTTCATTACCACAGTTCTTAATAGTCAAGAGATTATAACCTGTCTTTACATGTGCAAGTTGGCATTTCTGGGAGATCACTAACAAATCTCACTCGGCTTAATGAAAGTATTACTGATTTGTTAGAATTACTTTGTGATAAAGTTAGTACACTTTGTCAGAAAAAAAAGCAAATCAGTAAATCCACAAAAACCAACCCCCCGCCAAACCCAACAAACACTAAGTTAGAGTGGCCTCTCAACAAGTTTGTTTCATGGTTTTATGACTTAATTTTTAGATATAATCCTAGTAAGAACACTCATTGTTTGCTTTTTTAAGAGCCAGATACACTCATTGACCTGTTTCTTTTATAATTTATCATACAGGAGGAACAATCTTAGAATAGTTTGGGATGTACAATATTCATCTATACATACTTTTTTAGGAGAGGAAAAGAACGATTACTAGTATTATTCCTTTCTTATCCTCCCATAGAATGGGATCAATCCAGAAGGGAAGATGTGAGTGCGTAACACTACGTAGGAATGCTAAGAAGTAGAGACCAAAGTCAAGTTACATGACAGTATTGCTACAATTCACAGATTAAAGATTATTTCAGAAAAGCATTTACCTAAAATTGTAGAGGTCTTGCAATTCTAAAAGAAGGCTTTGAGAAGTATGCTTGTATTAATAAAGCCATGTTTTTACAGTATTACTCTCTTCCATACACTCGCCAACACACAGCTGGGCAAGCATTTTTATGAACACAGATTTTGGTAAAATACAGCAGTAGATAAAACCTGAGAGAATCATGGACTTACTGACATTTGTGATGGTGTTTGGTAAACATCTGTCAAGAGACAGTGGTCCAAAAAAGAAGAAACAGGTCATTTTTCTCCGTATGTGTTCTCTGTACCTGGCATGATGCTGCTCCCTGGTTCATTTTCAGGCAGGATGAGTTCTCCCAGTCCAGAGCGTGGTCCAGAGCCCAGGAAGCGAATGTCATTAGCTATTTTCATCAGACTGCACGCCACTGTGTTCATGGCTCCACTGAGCTCCACTAAAGCATCATGAGCTGCAAGAGCTTCAAACTTATTTGGAGCAGTGACAAAAGGCAAACCTACAGGGAGAGGGTGTAAACATTAAACCAGTGAAGCAATTCCTTGCAGACAGAAACCAGACAATCAAACACATAACTATCTTAGCAAAAATTAAAAATTAGCAATCCTGTAAAATTATCTCTTTCCTCTAGAGCTTTCTTCACAAACATATTTCTTAAAGTAAATTAAATACAAAAAGACACAATGAAAGTCACTAAAATATAGAAGAGTATAAAATTTCTACCTACAACAAAGGTACAAATTTCAAGCTTTCATGGTGTGATGCATTCTAAGTATTGCTTCTGCACCACAGTATATTATTAATGTCAATAATCTTTCAGAAGTTAGCCCTATTTATGCACTTCTTGCATTAAGTCTAGATACTTCAGATTGTTAATTGCTGTGATGCTTTCAGTTATAAAAACAGATGTTTTTGCAACACAGTGCAGGCATTAGGGTACGAAAGAAGTAATCACAATGGAATTAGCTACTTAGAGAAAAAAACCGATCTCAGTATCAGAACTGGAAGGGAACAATAAACCAGCCAAAACATGGGAAAGCTGGTTCAGACTTAGGAGGATGCCCGCCAACAGCAAGAGCACAGGAGCAATGGAAGGAACAGCTCTGTTTATGTTAATTAAATGCCTGACATGTAAGCCTAGGTTCTATGATGAAAAACATCCCTTCAGGACTTTGCCCTTGAAGGACAGTCCCAGCAGAACGGGATTGTAAAAAATTACAGACATCACTAAAGACTGACTGGGGGCTGGACTTCTGCCCTTCAGAATGACTGATATGAGCTTTCAGCACCAGTTCGAAGGAAAGCAGCATAATTCCACAGTGTTTTGCACTTCCTGACAAACACCAAATTCCAGCCAATTTGCATGGGCTTGTGAACTGCACAGCTGCCTTCTCAGTTACTGAGATCCATCCAAACTTTTTCTTTTGTCCTCACCAATGAACATCCTCTGTAAGAGCATGAGGAACTTCAGGAGTCTGCCCTGGTCATACAACCTGCCCATACAGGACACAAAATCTCCATTGACATGGGAGAGCTTCCTAACACCACCAAAACATGCCCTGTACTGCTCCTGGCAGCTGTTGTTTACAGCAAGTTACCTCTCTTTCAGGGTACAAAAAAGTCTTTATCCTCTGAAAGACAGTGAATAATAGATCCATTAAAACAAAAATACTGTCACTAAGCAATTTTAGATTTTACAGCAAATGTAAATGACAGATGTACACATTTGTTTGGGAGGCATTTTGAAAACTGATACTGTGACACAAAAGATTCTGGTTTACAGATCAAAAAACGGAATTGCACTGTAAGTTAAGTTTTAAGATCTATAAAGACAGAATCAAAAAAATCAGAAAGTTAACTTCTACTCTTTCATATGAAAAAAAACAGTGGCTTTGGAAGTGTTTTTTTCCTTCTTTTGCACCAAGTCACTGTAAATTAAGAGAGCCAGAGAGCAAAGATCAAGGCAGAAGCATTATAGTTGGGCTAATAATAGAAGTCTGCAACTGTATCCATATCCGAAGAACCTTGCTCGGATAAACACCATCATTTAAGTCACTTCCAATGCACTGAGTATAATTAAAAAATGCATTGCATGAAAAATCCGAAGTAGAAAGCATATAACACATGGCATTAACAAAAGTTTCACATTAAAATATAAGTACAGTTTAAGCTTATGAGAAGTATGGAAACTGGAAAGATTTTGTTTGAATTTGACTGTATGTTACATACACTGCTTTACTGATAACTCACTCCCAAATATCATTCCTCACCCGTCAGTTCAGCCACTTTAGCAGCAACTTTCTCAGCAAAGCCAATTCTTGTGTTCAATCCCGTGCCAACTGCAGTCCCGCCAGCTGCCAGCTGATACACCCTTGGCATGGTGGATTCAATCCTAGCCACACCGTATTTAATTTGTTGCACGTAGCCACTAAATTCCTTCGAAAGAAAGCAGGACAAAGTTAAGGAACAAAGACAACAACCAAGAACAAGCATCTAGATTTGTGGATGCTGAAATGCCGTTAGCAGGGAAATTTTCTCTTCTTGCATTCATTCTGTGAGAACTTTTCCTTTGCTGTGTAAGCTATGTAAACAATAGATAGGGTTTTTGTAAATAGCACTCATATCTGGTATCTTCTGACCTTGTGTACATTATATTAGGAAAAAACATTTCTAAGTGGGTGTTTGAGATTTTGACCAATCACCCTAGGAGAAGTGTAAGCACTGTTCAATTGCTTTATGGAACTAGAACATATAAATGGTATTGTAAATTTAATAAATAATTCATTCCTTGCTCTGGACTCCTGCCTCGCTGCATCTCTGAACCCCTGCTTGGAAGCCCACATAGATTACTTTAGATTTTTAACGTGATTTGACTAATTTCTTTAAAAACCTGAAAGCACCCAATCTAAGCATGTTTTCCTTAAGAAGGAAAGTATACATCTATTAAAAGACTGCTCCCATACTACAAACAATTATACATGAAAACAATCTGAGGATATGAAAATGTACATATAATGCATCTTTCTCTTGCATTTTATCTCAGTTGTGTACTCAGCTGGATCTGATTCCATAGTGAATCAGCTCCAAGACGACATCAATGTTCTCAAAGTACAAATAGAGGAATGGATCTTGTGCTTGGTGCACTTAATTTTAGTTAGCAAAACCCCCCCTGTGCATTCTTGGAAGAAATTAATAATTTCTATCTGGTTTTCTATCAATTCAGTTTAATTCTTTACTAAATTACTGTCATATAAGACATTTTTGACAATATTATAAGATTTGCCATCTTTTATATATATATACACACATACACACACACATACATACACACAAGATCATGTATCAAGGATTTTCATTCACAATACTTAGTAGTTTTGTGTATTGGCAAAACATATAAATTTATAGATTACAGACTATAACTACCACTTCCCTGCAATGTCAGTGTAACAGAAAAACTGTGCTGTGCTATCTGTTAATAAAACATAATTTTAAAATAATTTATATTTTACTACTGTTAGAAATAAAACACACATGGAAAAAAAATTAATAAAAATTATGATGCATGTATTAGAGTACAGCATATCCAGCAAACTCCAGTACAGACCGAAAATACTCATGCTGAGATTCAGCAATTTTCCTATATTTTATATTTAAGTTGATAGTTTATTTAGGCGTCCTTAAGTTTGACTTAAGTTTGAATTTTCCAAAGAGATGCAAAATTTTTTTTTTTTTTTTTACCTGTCCAAGTGTAAGTGGAACAGCATCTTGCGTATGAGTGCGCCCTATTTTTATGATTTGGGAAAACTCTTTGGATTTCCCTTCGAGTGCATTCTGTAGCTTCTTTAGTCCAGGTAACAAGACCTCATTAACCTCCTGGGCAGCAGCAATATGCATTGCTGTTGGGAAAGTGTCATTTGAACTCTGTGGAGAAAATTCAGGAAATTAATTTACAAGCTTTTCTCACCATTGCTGCTCTAAGATGTACATGTGTGGCTTTATTCTTTTTATCTTATAAACAATTAGAAATTAAACTAAGAGTAAGAAACTTAAGAGTGTTCCACAAGGTCAGTTCCTTATTGATAAATCAACTTTTTATGACTACACCCACAGAAAGTTAAATTTAATAGATTGTTCACAACAACCTTGGGACAAGAAAAAGAACTACTATAGTAGTAATAGCTGGCTAACAAATGGACAGATGATTTTAAAGGAATTGTAGGTGACTTTAAAACACATGTTTCTTTGATAAAGTTAAATCCATAGTTCACAGAATACTGAGTCAGGAAGGGAAACAACCAAATCAATGGCTTAATCTTTCCTTCAGATTAGGTGAAGTTTAAGAGTGAAGTGTAATAAAAATGTCTATCACAATCCAACTTTTAGAAACTGCACCTATATTTAACATCTTTAAGACTGTAGCAGTGGTTGTCACAAGGCCACCACTGTCTAATACATTATGTCTGAATTTATCTATCATGATTGAGTTCAAAGTTTTTAATCTGAAAAGCTCATACTGACAAACATCTTAAAGTTCATTTGAACTGAAAAAAACCCCAGAAAATTATTGCCAAAGTTGTCGACAAAACTTTTTTTTTTTTTTCTAAACAGTGAATACAAAAAAACTCAGAATTCACAATTCAAAGACACAAAACTTTTGAAAATTAAAAGCAGTATAATACAAGTGTAACAACCTGGCTTTTGTTAACGTGATCATTCGGATGCACTGGCTTTTTGCTTCCCAGTGTGCCTCCCATTATCTCAATAGCTCTGTTGCTGATGACTTCATTAACATTCATATTGGTTTGAGTTCCAGACCCAGTCTGCCACACCACCAAAGGGAAGTGATCATTTAATTTTCCTTCAGCTACCTATAATGGAAAAAAGAAAGAAAAGGTGTTCTATAAGAAAAAAAAAGTAAAAGCATAAACCTGAAAACTTTGTTGCCATAATTAAAATTATCTCTCCATTATATTTTTAAATCTACATATAACAATTAGTGAACTTACACTAGAATAATTAAGATGTCTTTATGTAATACCAGATATTAAAAGGGAAAAAAATGTTGCTATGCTTTTTGAAGACACTGCATTGTGAAATACAGGGATATATAGAATTTTATTTCATGTTCTACAGACATAGAAAGAAAATATTTTTAAAAAGTACCTTAGGTTACATCTTCTCTCTGTGTAATTTGACTCTGACATTGCTCAATAAAGAAATTTCATACAGGGAAGTTCCAGACCTCTTACACCTGTAGACATTACATGTTGCATCAACAAAGCCAGCAGATGGCTGCTAGTATCAAACACCTCCTTCTCGTAAGGCACTCTCCTGTTTGATCAACATTTTTTGGAGCCTGTTGACTCTTAGACACATTCAGAGAGTTTCCTAAACATGTGTTTGTGATAGTATCAAAATCTGTGCTCAGAATTATCACCCCCACACATATTAGCCTCAGAAAAACGAAGGAGTTGTTGTTACAACTCTGAGGCTAGACAATCAGATTATCAGGACACATCAGTCCTCCTGGAATCATGCTTTTCAAGAGAGGATCTTCTGCATTCCCCATCTTATACAGGGGCAACATTCCCACCTCCAAGAGTAACTTGATCCTCTTTCTATTTAAGTTGTCTTAGAAAATTATTTTGGAGGTGAGGGAAAGGATATTACAGCAAGGGTGTTTTTAAAACACAGTAAAAAAAGCCACAAACAACTTTCAGAACTTATGAATCTAAACTAAGGAGCCTTAACCCACCAAAACTTCTAATCCACCTTAACTAGGGGAACCCTAGAAACCACAAGAAGAGCCTGGACATATTCTGGAGTTCTCCAAAGCTAGTGCATCTTGGGACTTAAGGTGCTACAGCTGGAAGGAAGAGGATAAGGCTTCTGCAAACACTGAAATATTTTTAAGCTAATCAGGACAAGAGAATTCTGTTAAAAATGCTTCTAGATAAACAAATCTGTTGATTTATTCAAAGCAAAACACCTGGTATTATCACAACTCAAATAATGGTCACTCACAACTCTGCACTTGGGTAGCATTTAGCAACACGCATTTGAACATTCTGTCGTTTCTTTACATGCAAGAAAGAAAATAGTAAAATATTATATTAAGTAAATGATCTCTGGAGAACAAGATTTACTGAAACGAAATGCTTTTCTCTGGCAATATGAGAAATGCAACCCCCCCAACCTCCTGTGAAAAGCTTAACAAAAATACAGTGGAAGTTCCAGTATTTTGAACAGCTGGTTCCTACCTCATTTGCCGCCTGTACAATGGCTTTAGCAATCTTTGGGTCGAGACCATAGTCTTGATTTACTTCAGCAGCTGCTCTCTTCAAGATGCCAAAAGCCCTTATGACTTGGACCTGAGACACACGGGTAAGTTTAAATACACAATTTCTTTCCTCCAAAGGACATGTTATCAATTTTTTGTGCATGTCTACTTCTAAACCGAACTCCTTCTGATCTTAAATCCAGCAGCAGTCCATCAACCAAACCAGAGTAATCAGGTCATCTGACCTATGCTCCCACTAACAGTAACATTCACCCAAGCAGTCCAGAGGGCAGTACACAGCTTTCTTTGCAAGTCCAGGCATGCTATGTGTATCAAAAATTACATGCATTACAACTGAACTGGTTCCATTTCTAAAACAGCCTTTTGAGGGAAAACTGACACTTTTCAGTACATGGAGAGTCAGTACATGAGAAAGCATGCGCACATTAATGGTCTATGCACACCTACTCGTGACAAATTAAGTTTATATCAACTCGTGCTATACTAGACAACTTCAATAACAAACTATATAAATGCTACATCAAATTACTCCATTTTCTTTTTCGTCTTTGTAAAGATGAAAGACAGACTTCTGTTCATCCTGGTTATTAAAAAATAAAGCAACACTGTAAAATTATTCAAAAGCAATATTCGATTTATTTAAATGCAGCAAGAAATATTTCTAGCAGAATAATATATTGCCATGAAATTTCTACCTTTAATTAAAATTTAAAGTTGCTCACACTTCCAGCAAAAGCCCAAGAAGAAGGTATTCACTTTCACATCCAAAATATACTCTAGAGAAAGAAGAGAACACAGATTTGAATTACTTACTGGCATCCTTTCTGAAACACCTCCAATCTTGAAGTTCATTGTAGATCTTACAGTCTGGGCACCATAGTATTTGTCACTTGGGACCTTCAGTTCACCAAAGGTATCATATTCTATCCTAAAAGCCTCTTGAGTGGCCTGTGGAAAAGGAAAAAAAAATTCAAACACTGGCAATCAGTATATTCTTTTTGAAAGCAGGTAGTCAAGAAAAAGATGTTCAAGAAGAGGGGAAAAAAATACAAAGCCAAGACATGCAGCTAGTCACAGGTATTTTTCTAAATATATCTTCAAAGTTGAGACATTTTTCTAGTTTGAGCACCTGTCTCACTAAAAGCCACCACTACAAACTGTATACTGTACAGCTGACCCATGGTGACAGGCAGCACTGTAAGGCTTAAGACCTCGGTGCCCACTGCGCGCAACCTCATCCTCAGGAAAGACACTGTTTCTCCTTTTCAAAGAATTGGTAACTTAGTTTACAATTTACAGAATGGATGTGTTGTTAAAAATCCAACTGAAGTAGCATGTTAAGAATTCGGGCAGCATCCACCCAATCAACACACAGTTCCCATTTGGTAACACAATTCCCATTTGAAATCCACACCACAGGTGACACTTCATACTGGAAGGGAGCAACTGAGTAATCCAGTACCAAGTTACTGACCATTAATTATCCTTCTAGCCTAATAAACCAGGAACACAGTTGCTTTCTAGCTGTGCAACAGAAAGGAACTATATCTAGGTGTATTTTGTGCAATATTTATGTACGGTAATATTTCTGTGTCATGTATCCACCTAGCATCTGTTATTATCTAACACAGGCACAGGTAAATTAATTATAGCTGACAGACCCTCAGAAAAGTAATTCTTTACTTTTTGTAGAACAGTCCCTTAATTTGTGATGATGTGATCACATTCACATGCAGCTCTACAAAGATTATGGAACTGACAGGAACCAAGAAGAGTTTACTCTTCCTCTTCCCACATCTTGGTCAGCAAAGTCCCAGTTTTCTGTGAGAAAGGTATTCATCCTTTCCCAGAAGAGGAGATTACCTTCTTTCAGAGTCTTCAGGAAGGGGGAGAAGTCTTTTTCATTTCTTTATCATGGATAGAGTAAAACAATCTCAGCCGTGCAGGCAGGGTATACACATATACAATGCTGGCTTCCTGACCTAACCCCGACCCTCGGGGGTGAGTCCTTGGGAAACAAACCTCTTATTAATAGAGTCAAGTCAGTCTTGCAGTGCAGCGAAAGAAGAAAATTAAATGCGAGGAACTGTCAAGAAAAGCAGAGGATACAAACAGAAACACTGCTGTGACACCATGGCTCACTGACAGTCTGAGGTCTTTGTGCAGATTTGGTTTTTTCGTCCCCAAAACATGTATTACTGGAAACAGCTCAGAGGCAATAAAGTTGATAAAAGGTAGGGAACAGCTTTCTTAAGACATGTGACTTTTTTGTTCAGAAAAAATCCTGGGGATTGAAGGAAAACTGAGGTATAACCACTATTAGCTGCTCACGGTCTCTTCCAATCCAAGACACAGGAGCCCTAACATGCTTGTAGGTCAGGTTCAAAGTAAGGGAAAGGGAGCAGCTCTTCACACAAGTCACAGACTGACAAAACTCTTTGCCAGCTGATGCTGAGGATGCAAGAAGTCCACAAGACTTCAGGGAAGATGAGATAAGCCCTCCGAAGAAAGATCTAAACTGGGTTATTACACAGACAAACCACAGACTCAGGAAATCCCCTGATGTGAAAATCATAGAACCATTAAGGTGGGAGAAGTCCTCCAAGACCATTAAGTCCAACCTCTGACCAAACATCACCATGATAACTAAACCATAGCACTAAGTGCCACATCCAGTCATTCTGTAAAAATTTCCAGGGATGATGACTCCACCACTTCCTGGGCACCCTGTTCCAATGTCTGGTCACCCTTCCAGTGAAGAAGTTCTTCCTGATGTCCAGTATGAACCTTCCCAGGAGCAGCCTGAGGCTGTTTCCTCTCATCCTATCAATAGTTGCTTGGGAGAAGAGGCCGACCCCCACCTCTTTACAGCCTCCTTTCAGGAGTTGTAGAGAGTGATAAGGTCTCCTGAGCCTCCTTTTCTCCAGGTTAAACAACCCCAGCTCCCTCAGGTGCTCCTCACAGGACTTGTGCTCCAGACCCTCCACCAGCTTTGATGCCGTTCTCTGGACTCACTCCAGCATCTCAATGTCCTTCCTGAACTGAGAGGCCCAGAACTGGACACAGGGTTCGAACTGTGGCCTCACCAGTGCCGAGTACACAAAGAGTTTGGGTCAGAAAATGGGGAAAGCATCAACTATGTTCACTCAGTTTTTACTCGTCCCTAGGAGTCCACTTCTGAAGTCGGACTGTTCCTCTCTCTTCTTGGTTCATTTTACTTGCTCCTTCTTCAGTGGGTCTCAGCGTTCTTGGACAGAAGCACACCTGGGTATTGGCTGGAACACCCTCTCCAGCAGCCCTGACCTTCTGCCTGCCCAGGTCTGTATCACCATGGACGGCAAGCTGCAGCTGCAGCACAGAGAGGGAAGCGTCCCAGCCTTTTTATTGTCCTAAGCATCATTCCCAGACAGATGGAGACACTCTGCCATCAGGTACCATCAGTCACAAACCAGAGACACCAGCCCTGCCCACTTTGAGTACTCCAGAGGAGGTGGTGCATGCGAACCCAAAGAAACTGCAGCCCAGCCCACAAGAAGGGTTAGCTCTCACATGGCTATCTCGCTCCTCACATCTTGTGTTTTGGCTGATGCTCTCCCAGGCACTGACTCTACAAGAATAGAAAGCTCAGTGTGGAATAGTACATCATTCCTATGTTCTTTAATCCTCTTTGTCCTGCTTCAGTCACTTAGCATTCATTTACATGCTAACAAGAAAGAGAACATAGTAAATGCTTCTTTAGTATATAACTACCAAAAATGTTTAATTGGGATGCTTGTGGGTCCTACCCTACATGTGCACACATTAATATTCCAACAGTTGGGATCACTGACTCACCATTTTCAAAATCCCTGCTTTTGACATTTGGACACCGTGTAAAAGCACACAATGCAAAGCTTTCACAGAGCTGGACAAGAAGAACCCATTCAGCTCCAAGCCCAGCTCTTGATATCATTAGTGGTTTAATAACCAAAAGTATTCGCCCTCAAACAATATAAAAAGTTAAACTACCTGTAACCTTTTAGACAAAAAAGCTAGCAGTTGCACAACTGATTCCTTAAGCTTACATAATTCCAATGCAAACAATGGTGAAACAAAGAAATATAGGATCAGTACATCCTTGTACAAGCACCTTTCAACAATGAAATAATTATTTTAAAAAACCAACTTTCCTAGCCAATTCCACATTCATAAATTCCAAAGAAGTTGACAGGGCAAGGTGCTTTAAGAAGAATGTCATTTGCTCATTCTTAGTGTAACAGTGCCATTAGGTAAAAATGCAAAGTGGTATTTTTCATGCAGACTGAAGTAACTGAGCTGCTGCATTATTCTCAGACTGGTGCAGCAGCCTGCAGCAGCCACTCTGAATGTGAATGTAACAAACACGATTCCCTCTCTCCTCAGCCAGAATTCAAGGTCTTGTGTAGCCTTATGAGCTGGAGGTCCCAGTTCCTGTACACAAAGTGGTTTCTGCAGACACCCCCTGGCACAGAGGACCAGCTGTAAAATGGTGCCTCAGTAGCACACTCTCATCAACCCTCTACTCCCCCATCCCTGGGCCTCAGGGGAACCCAAAAGGAGACTTGGAAACTCTGCCACAAGGCAAAGCGAACTCCTGTGCTCACCTAGTTTCTATCCTAGCTACAAGCAAGGCTCTGCTCACAACTACTGTTCCTCACATTTACAAAACTTTTTTTTTTTTTTCCTTAGGAGGTCTGACAAGGTGTGCTCAGCCCTCCAAAATCCCTAGAACTCAAACACAGTCCAAAGCTTACAGAGTTAGGCAAATAGAACTGTACTTTTGCCTTGCTGCAGGGAACTGAACAGAACTGATTGCACCATAACACACCAGAGATACTCAAATGGCAGAACTGCTGTAATAATGCTTCCTGTGGAAAATTACATTCTGATTTATGGATGCAGCAACTTTCGGATATAAGTATTTCAATTCAAAGAACCATCACTTTATCATATCAAAAGCAATCTTTCAAGGCCATTAGAAAATGTAATTTCTGTTCAACTGCTCTTCTTCAGCAGATGAAGAATGTTTCCATTTCTAAGCAACGTTTGTCTTTTATAACATAATTTGAGTCACAAATTCTGAAATTTATCCTTTAGAACCGAAACCCAAGTGTTTTACAACGTTCAGCTACAGAAGGACCATTATGACAATCCAATTTAAAACATCTTGTGCAATTTAGCTCTAAGTATAGGCAATACAATAAACATACCAGGACAGCATGAATATTTGGTTGTATCTACATACGAAATGTGTTTTAAAATAACTCTTCCTTCTGAGAATCTATATAAACATCAAAAGTTATAATCTCTATAAACATCAAAAAGTGATGGCTTGAGTTTGTTGTGTGGCTGTTTTTTTAAATTTAAATACTGGTTAGTAATCTTTTGGTGGTTCCTCTTTTACATAAGAACATACAGAACTTTTCCTGTGAGAATTCAACAGCTATTTGACTTCCAAGTCCACTTAGGAATGTTTTAAGTAGTGCTGTTATTTAAACCCAAGGAACTCACACACAGGACTGGTAACATTTCTGACCTGCAAAGAGCAAAACACATCTCTTTCTTGTAAGATTGCAGATCAGATTCATAAATACCAGGCTTTCAGCAAATGAATGAAGGCCATGATTTATAATGTTTTTCTCAGATGATGCCAAATGGCAAAATGGAAAAAGGAACCATCCAACAGGTCAGTGATTTGAGTTACACGTTCTGCCCTGACATCAGTTTTCTTATGCAGGTAAGTTTCACCCACCATGAAGTTTTTTCACTCTTGTTCTTTTAAATGCTACTTTTTACAGCTTAATCAATATTATAGATTGGAAATTTATGTTCTAAAAATTTACTAAATTCATTAACTAATTTAGTAAACTAAGGAATCGATAAAATCCTGAGCACACCACTTTCTGCTGAAATTCTTCTCACAGTCTAAATTACCTCCTTGTTCTAAGGAGTGAACTCACAAAGATGCACCTGAGACTAAGGCTCCCATGCAATATCCTACGTGTTAGTACTGAGATTTGAAGTTCCTTATCCAAATAGTGTTTCTGTTCCTATGTTGAACCGCATGCAACAATCAAGTCCCACTCGCGTCTGAGCCTGACAATCAACTGATTATACACGAATATCTACTGATGATGCCTGCTAGAAGTACCGGGCAGTTCTCAGCTGAAAGCTCCCTAGTTTTCAGGCAGCCCCAAAGCTATTCCAGCGACGAATATTCCCATTCCCATTTCTGTGAGGATACAGCTTTTTGTTATTTGCACCTCAGCAGCTCCAAGAAAGCGCCTAAAATTCCAGTGGAAGCAGCTGCCGCACAGCGCAGCTCTGTGAAGCGGGTCTTGCACCAACACCTTTCCTGCCCGGCAGGATGCCCGCCCTGCCCGGCCACACCGCGGCGGCTCCGGGCCGCGCTCAGGGCGCGAATCTCATGCCGGGCAGCGCCACGAGAGAGCTGCGCGCTGCACATCCCGGCCTGCCCGGGAGCGGCTGCCGAGCGGGGCCGAGCCGGGCCCGGCGCCGCCGCAGGAAGGATGCGGGAAACGGCCGCAAAAGCCCGGCAAGGGGATGGCGGACTCGTCTTCGCGGTGCCGGCGCGCTCCCGACGGAGCAACACACGGAGTTAAAGCCCCGACCGTGCCGGCGGCCGCCGCTGCCCCTGTCAGCGCCCGCTCCGCGTTCCCTGCGGGCCGGGGGCGGAGCGAGGGCAGTGGCGGCCGGCGGTGGCACTTAGAGGTCACGGCTCCCCGCTCCCCGCCCGGGGCTCACCATGCCGGCGCGGGGCGGCGCCGGGATCCAGCGGCCGGGAGTGGCGAGAGGCAGCGGGGGCGGCGGGCGGGAGAGGAGGAGGCCGGCGGAGCGGCCGAGGCGGCGGCAGGCGCGGAGTGAGCGGTGCATGGTGGCGGGGGCCGGGAGCATCGCGGGGGCGGGA
>VWPU01019883.1:0-13744 GCA_013398955.1 Callaeas wilsoni
GGGGGCGGGGCCAGGCCGCGCCCCGGGGGCCGCAGCCAATCGGAGCGGGCGGGGGCTGCGCGCGGCGCCTGCGGCCGCCATCTTGTGGGAGGGCAGAGGCGAAGGGCAGAGCGCGGCGGGGACGGCGGCGGCCGAGGTACCGCGGGGCGGCCCGGGCGGGTCCGGGTCTCTGTTCCTGGCCGGAGTCGGGTCCTCGTCCTGCCGGGAGGGAGGGCGGCTCTCCGCGGCGCCGGGGCACCCGCGACCTTCAGATGCGGCGTCGCTCCCTCCGAGTCCCGGGAGGCGCCGCGTCCCTTTCCCGGCCCGACGCGAGCGCGGGGTCGCGGGTGTAGCGGGGCAAGGGCACCGGGCTCCTCCGGAAAACGGGACCTGTATTGTCACGGGATGTCTTCTCGTCCTCGGAAGGGCGCCTTGGCTCTTGCCTAGGCTTTTGCATCGGTCAGGAACGAGAAAAGATGACCTTGGCTTTTCAAGCCTTTGCCAGTCGTGTGCGGCAGGCCTTTAGGAGGCTGTTTCATTTAGATTTTTAGCTATTGCACAGTCAGCCGAGCTAACGCTTACCTGGTTATACGCCAGAGATAACGCTGCAGGCTCGGGTTCGGTAAGAGATAGATGACACATAGAAGCTGTGTTAGTGACCGCAGCACCTGCAGTGCTGTTTCATGTGTCTGCTGCAGGGGCACCGGGGGCTGCAGCATCTGCGCCTTGGGGAACTGTGTCGGGTGGGGGGTGCCTGTGGGGGGAGGCAGAAGGCACGCAAGAAATGTTTGTCCTAAACACAACGTTCTCTTCAGAAAAATATATCTCTAAACATTAAAAAAACCGCTCTGCTTTTATTGTGCAGTTAACCCTTTATTTGCTTATCTGCTCCTGTCACCTGTTTTGTACCTCAAGAGAGAATGCTCTGGATGTGCCTGCTCCTTATGTATATCCACTACTTGTCAAATGTCCTGAAAGCAGATTTAGGAGCAGACAATGGAATTACAAAGCTCAGTCTAGAGATTAGTTTGATTTTCCTATTGATCCTGTCCAAGTGACTTTAATTAACTGTCCTGTACTGTTTGTTAGGACAAGCAACCATGGCTGGCCATGACTCGGGATCTCAACACCAGTTCACGGGATTTCAGAAGTACTTCAATTCCTATACCATCATAGGCAGGAGGAATGTATGTATTATGTACATTGTTTTGTAATCTTGTATAATGGAGTTTTCTGGGGCTTAGACTGAAACTAAATTTAACTTTTCTGTTTTCCAGTATGTAATAGCAACATACACTGGTGTTGCACTCCTTGTCTTGTATTTCAAGTTTAGGCCTAAGAAGCAAACTCCTGCTGTGACAGATAAGTAAAAGGTAAGCGGCTGATGTTCCACCAGCTCCAAAATGCTTCAGTGCCAGCTCAGGAAGCAGTGACAAAGGACTAGTTGCCAGTAATACAGTGTAATTAGAGACAGAAACACAGGCGCGTGGACTTCCTAGTTACCATTTTAAACCTCAGACTATAGCATTAACTTATTTGGGGGCATTCTGAATGAAGTGCATTATTAAAGGGAGTGCAGAAAGTTTGGGATACAGAATTCTTGTTCTTCTGACACAGTAAATGGGACTAGGGATGGGATGCAGGGAGGAAAAGTAAGCAGGGAAGGAGGAACAGTAGGATGTTGCAGCAAGATACATCGAGCTTTGCCTACAAATATTAGGTGCCTGTGGTCGGCCCTTTTGCTGTAAAATAGGGATAACTTGCTTAGTAGGTTACTGAAATAATGAAGTAGTACTTAAGGACTTACTTCTTGACTGTATTAGAATTCCAAGTAGAGATTAATGCGGGCTGTTAAAACCTTCATTTGAACAGAGTAAAGGAGCACCCTATGATGGAACTGTGTATGTTGCACATCTGATTATTCAAGGCCCATGCAGAAGTAGCTGGACTTGTATAGCAACAATCAAGTGTTACAAAATTTTGGAGTCTCTTTCCAAAACAGAATTTTCATTGAAATGGCATTTTGACAAAACCTATAGGCTATCCTCGTAGCTTGAAGAAAGGGTTATAAAACAATAAGCTTTAGCACTGTTGTTTTGTGTTAAGGGGACATCAGTCACTTCTTCCTGGGTTTGCTGAAATTTGCCTGCTCGTACCTAAAATAGTTTGAGCTTGGGGCAGGGGGATGCTCAGTTACCACTGTGCAAGCATTGCTATGTTTGACCTTTCTTCTGTTGGCAGGTTCCCGGCATGTTTGAACCTCCAATCTGTGTCAATGTAATGCAAGCTGATGACCTGTTGTGGCTAATAAAATATAAATAATTACTTGTTTTATTGGAAATATGAAATGGTCCAAAAAAGTTTAAGTGTGGTACTTCTCTTTTTTCCTCCTTTGTCAAATAGAGTTGTTTGTAGCAGAGATGGAGCCTCTGATCATGTCATTACTATCTTAACTCTGCTGCTGTTGTAACACATGCTGAGGTGTTCTGAGCACCGGGCAGTAGCCTAGGAAGGAGCTCAGCTGCACGGCCGTAACGCTGCACAGGGCCTGGAGCTGATCCAAGCATCTCCACGCTTCCGTGTCACAGCTTGTAGGGTTTGCAGCCACCTGGTTGCTCCCACTTTCTGCATTCCTAGCTAGTAGCTTACATGGAAACCATGACATCTTCTGCCTCAGTTGTCTGCATTGTGCACAGAACCTCTGTGGTTTTGATGGAAAACCTCTGAAAAGAGACTGATCCAGTTACGGTATTTGAGCTTTTTCTGTTACTGGCTTCTCTTGTGGAGGGAAGAAGGAAAATGGCTTAGTTAAACTGTGCTGATGTTAAACTCCCAGAACATTCATGAACAGTGACCCAAGTAGTCCAGTGCTTACTTTCCCTGTCTCTTGTTAAAGGAGGTGCTATACCACAGTTAGGTGTGTGCAGCCTCCTCCCTGCCCAACACTAAAATCTGTCTATCACATTCTCCACAGTGTCTTTCTGTGGCTCAATTAACACTTGGTACCTTCCTTAGATGTCACAGTAGGGCTGATGTGGGAATGTGGTGATACCACATTGCTGCCAGCAGCAGGGGTGAGGTTGAACCATGCTAAAGCTTGCAAATACCCTTCCCAAACCGAGGGCAGCAGGAGGTAGGAATGATTGCTGGAAAAAAATGGAAAATTATTAACAGGGTCTGGATGCTCTCTCTGGTTCATTTTTTCTTAAAGCCATTTTTGTACATGCTGGGCCTGCTGAACAAATCCAGTCATCTTTCCCTCCTGAGCGTTTGCATAGATGGCTTCAGCTGTATTCAATTCGCCTGCGGAAGAGTGGTGGTTGTAAGAGTGTAATAATGTCAGGAGTTAGAACCTGTCACCTTCCTTTAGAAGGAGATTTACGTGGGGTGGCTACTCATCAACTTAACCATTTCTGATTACTTTGTTTTTCTTAGCAGAATTATCACAGTTAAAACTGCTCTTGCTTCCACTGCAGCCATTAAGGGAAGTAAATATCTTCTTGTAACATATAGACACAAACTATGTGATTTTAGTATTTATTATAATATCAAAAGTATAAAACTGTACAAAATACAAAGGCAGAATGTGGCAGTGTTTTCTTTAAGCTGTCAAAAATTGTACTTAAATCTAACTGGTCATATTGAGAGCTAGGAAATTTTGTTGAGGTATCATTACACAAATAAAAAAAATCAAAATAATTAGGTTTTACCCTTTTCTCTTTGAAGAAAATGTCTAGATGAGCTTCCTAGTGAATTTTCCACACTTTATTTTGATGTATAATGCCTGTAGTATAGCTTTACTCTAAGAGTTAGAGCAAAAGGAGATGAAAGAGGAGGTAGTTCTCCATTTACTTGACCTTAGAAATGACAAGTCTTGTTTTTATTTTCACTAGAGAGCCAGTAGGTTGTTCAAGTGTCCAAGCCCTTACTGTGAAGTAATGAGGAACACAAAACAGATTTCTGTGCATAAATCTTGTAAGATATTAAGAACAAAAACCAACCCAAGCCCACACCACACTGGACCTGGCCTTTGGTGGTGGTGTTTTCAGTTCAAAGACACTGACGTTCTTCCCAGTGTTCTGCGTGTTTTACTCTTCTTTAGAAATAAAACAACAGCTTTAGTGGTAGTCCAAGAGGACTCACTGGGTACAATCTTTTTGTGGGTGGGAATTTCTACTCAGGAGACAAGCTGGCCTTTCAAAAGTGAACTGACCGTGCCCTTATCCTTTCATGCGGCTATAATGTTTCAATTTCTTGGCTAGTTTTACTGGTTTTTTTATGTTAAACCTTATGCAGAAAGGATATGGGTTTTTAATGTTCTTTTACATCTAATACAAAGTAAAGGGTTTAAGTCCACTTTTTTAATAGTGACTGTTTCAGTTGTGTGTCGGTTCCCCACTTTTATTTTCTCATACAATAAAGTATGAAAGTTAAATAAAGTTCACATTGCGCTTCTGGTTGCTTATCCCACTGACAGCACTGGCTACCTTTGAAAACAGTAACAAGATCTGTGTTTCTGACACCTCAAAAGAGCACGAGTTTGAAATCTTTTCAGGACTTAGTACTTGGCTGCATAAAAACCGTGCACGGAGCTTCGCGGCAGTTCCCCACAAGCACCGGGCTGTCGGGCCCGCTCCGTCAATGCCCTGGTCGTTGCTGTGATCTCACTACGCCTGCTGCCCAGCCCAGGCTGTAGTGAATCAAACTACATTCTTCTTTCCTCAAAATGGACAGTTTTTCTTGTGTTTGAGACTGATGAAACATTAGCTAACCATAAATTAAGTGCTTTAAAAAAAATCTGAGAACACATGTCAAGGCTGTTAACTTTTCACAAGTTTCAGCAGAGCTCAGTACCACCTCTGGGAAGAGATGACTCATTGCATATGTACATATCTATGTTATCAAAAGCACCACGAACAGTTCCTTCTTTTACAGCCACGATGTCTTGTCAATCTCCAGCGTTTTCAAACTGCAGATAAATATGAAACAGCAGAATTGAGAACCGCTGCTTGCATTAATTACACAGTTTCATTCTCCCTGCAATGGACTCGTGGGGTCCTTCTGTTCAAGACATTCCCTCTCGTCTCACATCCTGAGGTCACTACTGCAGTGACTTGGCACAGTCAGTCTCAGCTTCCCGATCTACTGTGAGCTGTAGGCTCCCGCAGCCAGCAGCAGGTTCCTACGTGTGAAATGGAGATGAACAACCGGGGTTGATTTGGTCATGTACGTGCCCAGTAGCAAGTCCTGTGAGTTTTCAGGCAAGTTTATGTGTCCAGTGGCTGTAGTAAAGTCATCGGTTTCTAAATCCTCAAATGCCTTCACAGCATCCCACAGGCGAACTGTGTTATCCATTGAACCTAAAAAGAAAAAAAAAACACAGTTTGAAGTATTTTATTAATAAAATAGCATATAAAATTTTTTTCTGGGGAGCAAGTTAACAGAAGTTAAAGCTCAGAAAGCAAAAGACTATAGCAAGCCTCATATAGCATACTGAATGCACACATAAAAGTTATCAGTCCTTGCTGCTTTTGCTAAGCAAGTGATTCTACTTTGTCTTTCTCAATTTAAGGAACTAATTACATCATTCCTCTTCAGAGTTATGGAATACAATGGACACTTTACTGTTCCTGGTGAATTTTACCTGATGCTAAAATCTCCCCATCCCTACTGAATCTGAGCGCATAGATAGTGTCAGTGTGCCCTTTCAATTCGCCAACCATCAAGCCATGTCCAATATCCCACAGCAGAACTCTTCCATCTGTTGCTCCAGTAGCCAGGAATCGTCCATTAGGAGAAAATGCCAATGAATGAATTGGTCCCTAAAACAGACATGGAGGGGCAGCAAAACAAGTTAATTAAGTCTACTCGCATTCAGTCAGTCAAGCTGTGTTCAGAGCAGAACTATTTAGAATCTCAGCACAGAAAGAAAATCACTTTCACACTGTGAGTGATCTGCCTTTACCTTGTGTCCAGTGAATATTCTTACACAATTCCCATTCAAAACATCCCAGAGCCTTATGGTCCTGTCTGCTGAGCCCGTAGCAATATAGTTGGAGTTTGGATGAAATCGGGTACACGTCACGTCTGCAAGATGGCCAGCAAAGATCCGTAATGGCTGGTAGTGATCTGTTGCCCACAGACTGAAAAGAAAAGCTTTATTAATAAAAGAACCATAAAGAAGTTCAGTCTCTGTACCTGTTGCAGCAGCTCTAGAGGAAGCCACAAAAATGCTCAGAGGGCTGAAACACCTCTGCAACAAGGAAAGGATAACAGTTCAGCCTGGAAAAGAGCTGGCTCTGGAGAGACCTTGTTGTGGCCTTTCAGTACTTAAAGGGGGATTAGAAGAAAGATGGGGACTGACTTTTTATCAGGGCGTATTGCAACAGGACAAGAGATAACAATTTTAAACTAAAGGAAGGTAGATTTAGTTCAGATATAAGAAAGACTTCTTTTACAATGAGGGTAGTGAAACACATGGGCTGCCTAGAGGGGTGGTAGATGCCCCATCCCTGGATATATTCAAGGTCAGGTTGGATGGGGCTCTGAGCAGCCTGATCTAGTTGAAGATCTCCCTTCTCATTGCAGGGTTGTTGGACTAGATGGCCTTTAAAGGTCCCTTCCAACCCACTGTTCCATGATTCTATGATCTGTTGCAGAATGAGGAAAAAAAAAAAGTAACTGTGGAGTGATTTCTTATGAGTCAGTTTATTGAATTAGCAGGATGGTTTTTGGAAAAATACACTTTTCAGAATGGAGAAATAAAGAATATTCTGTCACGTTGTTCAACAATTAGAGGGGAATACTTCTAATCAGGAGGTCACATAAGAGGACAGAATCTCTTTAGTCATCAGATAATGTGTGTTGAAAAAATAGAAAAACCGCATTAAAACATTTGTTCAGTATTTTGACATAAAAGAAAATTTATTTTCAGTAATAGCGTAGGCAAGAGTGTATCAGCTAATGACTTTCAGGGTTGATCCACCACAAACTGACTCAGACAAGTAAAAAACACATGCAGTTTCTTACCGAGCCACTCTGTCGTGTCCCCCTGACACAAAGTAATAACCATAAGGAGAGAACTGTGTATCCCAAACTGGATAATTGTGTCCTTTATATCCCACCAAACACGTGAATGTTTGGAGACTCCACAATCTCACAGTGCCATCCTCAGAACAGGACAGCAGATAGTTCCTGTCACAGGAGAAAGTATAGCATATAACATATCAAATTCACACGGGGGCTGTATAAATATTGCATAAACACTGTGAGATGTCCATGATAGAACTGTCCCTTCAGCAGCATCTGTTTAGCATGTCACTCATAAATCAGAATGTCAGTGCAGTAAGCAACAATAACCAATTCCAGCAGAACCCAGTCCTAGGCCCTTATGCAAAAAAAAGGATGCTTTGGCATTGATTAATTCTGATGGCACTTAATGCTGAGGGGAACGAGAGGAAAAAAAAAAAACAAAACCGCCACAGAGGAGATCTTTACTCAGGAATTCCAGTTACATGAAAAAATTACTAGTAAACTGCTACGCTATGTTATTTTTTTTAAAAGATCTTCTAATACAACTCTGAACAAAATTTCATGATTCCCTGAAAGAGAATTCATATCACGCTCACATTCTCAATTAATAGTTATAGACTATATTTGTCCCACACAAAGTTTACTTCTCAGCTGTGTTTCTGTGGTGGCTGTTTCCTGACTAGACACAAGCAAAAGCAAAACCTGAGACATTTAAGCCTCTTTTCCTCTGTCCAGACTCCCATCATTACGCACAGGTTTTAAATCTCTTATTTTAAAGATACTGTTCCATACATTCTGAAAATAAAGTCTCAAGAATATGAGAAACTTAAAGTGCAATGATGTGCTACTTAGTTTTTTAAGTTTTGCAACACTCTCAGTTATATCAAAGCTGCAGTATTTTTCCTCTCTATATCTCAGTTACTTTGCTAAACTGTAGTTTTGCCATCTAAGTCCTAAATATCCAAAACAGTGCTGGTATTCTCAGCTGGTATTCATAGTTGATTTCAGTAATAGCTAACAGAGCTCAACACCCTGAGCTTTATGAGCATTTACACAGTTTCTTACAAGGTACATAAGGAAGAACTGCTTTAACTGGAAAAAGCTGCATTAGGAATATGTTTTCACTCAGTAGCATGCAATTAAAACTGAAGACAAGCAAACTAGTTAGCTTGTAAACTTTTACCTATCGGGACTGAAGCTGGTGCCATAGACAGGTCCACTGTGACCATATAAAATCTTCAACTCACTTGCTGTTTTCTCATCCATGATCCTCTCCAAGACATCATCTGATTCTTTGTCAATGAGACTGAGGTCTGCAAGATTTCAAAGTTCATGTATCAGAACAACTGTCAGAAGTTCAAAAATAAATGTCATCATGATATCATCTCAGTTAAATATCAAGACTTAGAAATTTTTGCACAGTATCCAGCTTCAACCACAACACATTGTTACACAAACAGCAGAATTAAAGCAGGCTGGTTTCCATGAATTTGTGTAGGTGTTGAGCTAAGGACTTTCTTTTCCAACCTCCTCAGAGTTCCCTCCTATCATTTCCCCCCATGGTACCTCTAGTCTCTCCCCTAGATCACCTAACCCAAACTGTCTATTACACCCTGTAGTTATCATCCAGTTAAGAAGCAAGATGGCTACTTCCACACTAGTTATGGCTAGTTATGGCTAGTTCCACACTAGTTACGGCTAGTTCCACACTAGTTATGACGAGTTCCAAGCTCTGAGCACTGACCACCTCACAGCAAGTGTACATGACCAGATTTCTCATTCCTTTATAAACTGTTTCTAAAGGTAGCATGTAAGATGTAATCATATATCTGTGCACATATTGTTTCTTCAAAGTGAAGCATCTAACCACTGCAGCCAACTCTCCTGGCACAGAGATCTTCCCTGTTCAGGCAGAACATAACTGTCAGAAGTTATGCATGCTCCTATTAAGTGTTATTGTCATTACCTGCAGCTGTTTTCACACTCCGTAGCTTTTTTGGAGTCACAGACCACACTCTTACAGTAGAGTCAGCAAAGCCTCCTACAATCATGCTGGAGTCATCTGTAATATCCACTGCAGTCAGACCCTACACACAAAATATCCAGTTATATTGTTTGCATCTCTAATGATACATTTCAAATGTTACAAAATCCTAAGAACTATTGAAAAGGTAATTTGACTCATTTACAAAAATAGAATTACTGTAGCATGAACATAAACACACGTGAATTCTTGCCCCATTAAAAATAAAGCTTTATGTATGAAGCACAGTCAGTAGTAACAGAGAGTATTGACTTCCAGTACTTCAGTGCAAAACATCTACTGTGTTCTGTAGGAAACAATTATGACAGGAAAAGCGAAAGAAGGAATTATGGGAAAATCCAAGCAAAACCAAGGAATACAGAAATGTTATGGTTTAAGGAGTGTTTGAAGAAAACTTCAAACATAAATTTGGCAATGCTTAATCCAAATACTCCAATTACCCTTGCCAACACTGTTACATCTTTTTTCTTTAGCAAGAGTGATGCTCGTAATTTTGATGCCCTTTCCCCTATTAGCCAAACTCTTTTACCAACCTGGTAAGCATTAAGGAATGTGTAGAAACAGATGGAGGGCAGGCACTCTGGTCCAAGACGCACTCGCCTTGCAGCTTCCTTCATATTCATTACTTTATCCAGCTTGTCAGAGTCTTTCAGTTCAGGCAGCGGAATTCTACACAAGAAGCACACGTTTTTACAAAGTAAAAGCACCTTCCTTACTGTTAATCCAAATAAAGTGAAACCTTCGGCATGCAACCCCATACCTCAGTGTTCAAATAAGAAACAAGAATTAGAAAAAATGAAACACTATGTAGAAGACTAACTGATGAGAAAGAAAGCCAGTAGCTTTCAGAATTTCAGACAGGTACTGGAACAACAACTGAGTATGACCTGAAAAGATTAGTGGGTAACCAAGTAAAATTTCATCAAGGGAAATCTAGATCGACTTGAAGGGCAGTGACAGAGGGTTATATGCTAAGGGTTCCATCACCTCCCTTAGCAGTCTTACGGCTGAAGCTGGGTACAGCCAAAATAGCCAAAATGCTGAAAATGCCATGTGAACAGAGATGCAGATTTGGCTTGACAAGACTGGATTTTAAAGACTTCTCTATACATCATTTCCTTGGTACCTGTTTTGGGGAGGAGCATTAGGGTCCTGTTTTTTACTTTTTGACCCTACATTATCTTTTTTAGGTTTTTTCTTCTTTGGCTTTCCTTCCTCATTTTCTCCTTCTTCATCTTCATCATCCAAAGGCACATCAAACTCTGGTTCTTTCAATAAGCCAAAGAAAACCTACAAGCCAATTAAAAAAAACCACACAAGACAAAACATTAATTGCTGTTCTTACTGAAAACTAAATGTTTTAATGGTAACTTTTCAATGTAGTAGTCCAAGCAATAGAACTGCCCCTTTACAGCTGCTCTGTTTAATATTACAGCATATATTACTGCTTAGCCCATAATGAATGTAGTACATGTTCTTCTGGTTTACCCAGCCAACTGATCCGGACAACTGTAAATTCTCCCACCATCTCTTAGCCCTTCCTTAAAATGGAATTCCCACCCTACCTCGCTTATTTGTATATTTGGTACTATACACACAGCTCTTCTAGTAACAACTGGTAGCAAGTCAAAATTACATCTGTTGTACAAAAGAGGAAGCCAAACAGGTGTCCATTTTAAAACTCCAAAGTAATTAATGAGTTAGTTTAAGTTTAGTTCAGTGGGCTGAACACAAGGTCGTCTCCCAAAAGGGTTCAGCAGTTTTGTCCAAACGACAGCAATACATCTTGACCTCTCTACTCCTATCAACAACTGTTTGTACAGTTCTCTTCCTTTGTTCTGTTCATGCTGTCTTTCAAGATCTCAAGTTACGATTGTCAGCCTACACTCAGGTATCTCCCTGAAAAAACAGGGAGATCTGTAAAAAGTGCAACAATCTTTGTCTCCTACCTTTGCTTTATTAGCCTCTCGTTTTGCCTCCCCAGCCAAGCTTCCAACCATAGCATCTATCTGTTGTTTACTGCGAGGCATTCCATCAAAGATATCAATGTAAAGATGCTCCTGAACAATGTTCCAGATCTGATTGTTCTGCTTTTCCTGAAGATGCCTCTTCAGGAGTTGGTAAGAGTCACGGGAAATGCGCAGCACAAACTTGCTTGTTCGGAAATCCAGCATGGTCTCGTTACCTTTCATATGTTCTTTTTTGGTTAAGCTCGACAATACACGCAGGTCATCCTGGTAATAGCACTCCTGATCCCCATGAAACCTATTGAAACAATTTAAGACATGATAAAAGGTTTAGTCACTCAACTTGTTATAAAATAATTGTGGCAAGGGTCATTTTATCTACTTTCAGAACCATTTGAAGGGAAATAAAGTTATCTTTTTGGATTGAAGTATTTCACAATTGGTCTGAATCCACGAAACAAATAAAATTCTATTTTCTTCTCAAGTGATAAACAAGTGAAACATAGTAAAAGTACAGAAAATTATAGATTAGTCAGAAATTAATTTCTTTGAAGAATTTCAATGTAGATGCTATGATATCAGCAAATACTTATAGCATTCATTACTTTGGCATCTCAGTGCAATCTCCCAGTGCTAAAAAATGACCCCACAATCTTTTCCTAAAGATTCAGAATCTCTTCATTGATACTTTTGCAGCAAGGACCCCACCAGCACACCATTAATATGGTTCAAAATCTGCCAATGCACAGTTCAGTAGTTTGCACATCTTTCTAACAGGAGATTGGAAAAGAATTTAAATCTCTTCAACTTTAGAGGAGAAAAATAATACATACCTATGTATATTTATATAAATCTATGCTACTATAGCTCACAGATTTAGCCAAAGTGGCAAACACAAAATAACACAAATGTACAAATGAAAATTAATTACCTTTCAAAAAAAGACTTTGCCTCACTCTCATGTTGATTGTAGACCAATTCCAAGTACATGTGCACAAAGAGAGGATAAAAGAGCTGAGACAGTTCCGCCCGATGACAGTCCAGGGAACACTCGATGAAGTGTTTCAGTCCACTGTAGTACTCCTCGTACAGCGTCGGGTCCCCTTGCTGGTTGTAGGCCGACAACACCGCGCTCACGTCCGGCTGATCTTCCACAACCACCGCGCCTCCGACTGCAAAAGCACCAGCCAACAACAAGAGCTGCTCAGACAGTCTGGAAGAGCCAGCAAACAAACAGTGGCCACAACCCCCGGTCAGGTGAGCAAAACACGTCCTGTGTGCGTTCAGCACCAAGTCTAAACAATACAGGTGAGAGCACGTTGGTCCAGCAACCAATTCTCCCAGCACCTCCAGCGGTTTTTGGACTTTCCTTGCCAACAGCTGCCTGTAAGGTAGGCATTGAGTGCCTAATTCAGCCAGGATTTTAAGTGTAAAGGAAGAAGCCACTAACATCACCAGAATGAGTTATTTTACTGCTAGGGCTAGAAACTCTTAAACAAGGACCAGAATCTACGACATACCACTATAATTATTTTGCTTCCAGTCAACAAGCAAGTTAAGTAGACTAAGTGAACAATTTACCAAGACCACCACACAACCATCACAGAGCAGGGACACTTAACACTCTGGCAGTTCTGTTCTACACAGCAGTTGTTACACATTTCCATTGTTGTGTCTTTTATATAAAAATAATCATATCTGGTGATGTCAGGAACAAGCTGACTTTATGGTGTACACTCACTGGAACTCAGACTAGCAGTTCCTGAAATTCCATTATTCAGTAAAGCTGCCTCACAGAACACCTTGATTAGCAACACTTAGAACTGAATTATCCAAAGGACATCTCAAATAGTCAGAACCTCGATAAAGAAATGCAGAAAGCCTCATCTACAAATATCCCATGGCTCCTTCACCAAAACGCAGCCTGTACATCAGACCTCTGTTCTCAACCCTGCGGCCAGACCCAGGACAATCCCCACTAACTGCAATGGAAACCTCCTATTCCTGCTACTCCATCAGTTGTGATGGGACACAAAGACAAGCGAGAGCACTTCTCGCTTCACAGTGCTCCCTGCAAATACGAGAGACACCCTGTCCTTGGTCCCTTGCTCCAGGAGATCCGGATTTCTCCAAGGATTGTATGGGGAAATGAGACATCCAGGGACCTCCCGGAAGGCCAGCGTAGACCCTCTGCGGCACCGAGGACCTGACATGGACCCTTGTCTCCGAGCATCAAGGAGAGCCCCCGAGGCTGCGAGCAGTACATGGGCTCCCCACTTCCCGGGGTTCCCGCCGAGAGGAGGGACCGACCCCGCAGTCCCCGCGGGCCTCACCTTTCCCCGGCGGCACGGCGGCAACTGCAGCCACTCCGGGGCTGGAAGTCGCGACAGTGGCGACGCTGCCTCCTATGGCGACGGCGGCAGAGCTGGTGCCCCGGCCGAGCAGCGCCTCGCCGGAGTCCGCGTCGCTGCCGGAGCCCCCCAGGAGCCCGGCGCTGGCGGGGCTGAGGGCGGCGGCACCCAGGTCATCGCCGAGCAGGCGGGCTTCGCGACGTAGAATCTCCTCGGACTCCCGGAGGTTGCTGCGTCGCAGGAACTGCAGTACGGCCACAAGCGTCTGCCGGTCCAGCGCCGCCGGGGAAGCGGCCGGGCCCGGCGCCGCGGGCTTCGGGGGTGCCGCATCCCCGCCGGCTCCTGCCGCCTCTCCCTCCGCCGCGGCGGCC